>JBBPBX010085047.1:3594-15170 GCA_038048925.1 Garcialebias charrua
ATAATAATAATAATAATAATAATAATAATAATAATAATAATAATAATAATAATAATAATAATAATAATAATAATAAATTCAATTTATACCGCACTTTTCATTAATAAAAATCTCAAAGTGCTACAACAATAAAACAAGTGATAAAATCAAGTAAAATCAATAATGATATCAACTAAGATTAAAGACAGAATCATGTGGAGGCAGAATAGGCCTGCTTAAAAAATAAATAAATAAATAAAACAAGTGATAAAATCAAGTAAAATCAATAATAATATCAACCAAGATCAAAGATAAAATCATGTGGAGGCAGAATAGGCTTGCTTAAAAAGAAAAGTCTTTAAGCCGTTTTTGAAGTCAACCAGTGACTGTGGAGCTCTCAGGTAGTCAGGGAGGGAGTTCCATAGGCGGGGGGCAGCCACACAGAATGCCCGGTCTCCCATGGTCCTTAATTTGGTTCGTGGAATGTGAAGTAGATTACTGTTCTGTGATCGTAGAGACCGGGTGGATGAATATGGTGCAAGAATGTCCTTTAGATAGTCAGGTGAAGTTCCGTGTAAGCATTGGTGTGTAATGAGAGCAGTTTTGTACTGAATTCTGTAGGTGACAGGAAGCCAATGAGGTTATGGAGAATGGGTGTAATATGTTCAAATTTACGAACTCTCAACAAAATCCTTGCTGCACTGTTTTGAATGTATTGAAGTTTCTGAAGGTTTTGCCAGGGATTCCAATAAACAGGGAGTTGCAGTAGTCGAGCCTGGAGGAGACAAAAGCATGGACGAGCTTCTCAGCATCAGAAAAAGTTAGGGATGGGCGAAGTCTGGAGATGTTTCGAAGATGGAAGAAGCAGGTTTTAAACAGAAGCTTAATGTGATTTTCAAATGTAAGATGAGAGTCCATTTTTATTCCAAGATTTGTAACAGAGGTGGAGAGGGGGATGTCTTGTCCAGAAAAGGAAATTGTTGTTATAGTTGATGTTTGTACCTGGTGAGGGGTGCCAATCAGTATGGCCTCAGTCTTGGAGCAGTTTAATTGTTGCCAGTGGGGCTAAATGGGTTGAAGAAAGTTCTGATTCATCCATGCCCTTATTTCTGTGAGTGAGTGAAGATGGTGATGACAATGGGGAAGATGTGGATGCTCCAGTCCTGATGTAAAGCTGTGTATTGTCGGCATAACAGTGAAAAGAAATGCCGAACTGATTAATAATTCGACCTAAAGGCAGCATGTAAAGGGAAAACAGCAGGGGCCCCAGAACTGACCCCTGAGGGACACCACAAGAGACACAGACTGTCTGGGACGTGGCGTTGCCAAGACTAACACATTCCAGCCTATTGGAGAGGAAAGATTTGAACCAGTCCAGGACAGTGTCACAGAGACCGACCTCCACATGAAGACGGTGGAGGAGGATACTATGGTCCACAGTGTCGAAGGCTGCAGTGAGATCAAAGAGGACAAGGATGGAGGAAGAACCAGCGTCGGTAGCCATAAGGACATCATTGGTAACTCTCAGCAATGCAGTTTCAGTACTGTGAGCTGCTCTGAATCCAGACTGGAACTTATCATATAGGGAGTGTTGTTGTAGGTGGTCCTGCAGCTGAGCAGCAACCGCTTTCTCCGGCATCTTAGACAGAAATAGGAGGTGTGAAATTGGGCGGTAATTAGAAAAAGTGTCGGGATCCAAATTAGATTTTTTTCAGAAGAGGCCTAATGATGGCAGTTTTTAGAGGCAGTGGAACATGACCAGATTGTAGAGATTTATTTATTATTTGTGTGATTAATGGGCTTATTGCAGAGTGATTGGATTTTATGAGAGACGAGGGGAAGGGATCCAGGGCGCAGGATGAAGGCTTCATTTTCTTGATGATGGCCTCCATCTCACTCTGAACAACTTCATTCAGTAGATATTAGTTAATGGTAAAGTGTAAAAAGCAGACCTTGCATATTCAGTTAGTGCACAGATGAACTTTTGGGAATGACTCACAGCCACTAATTGAAGTTCAGTAAAGTTATCCCTATTTTTGTGTTTCATAAGTGTGTGTAGCTCTAGCAGCCATTTTGAATGTGGTTGACTGTAAATTTTAATCAGTTTTAGATGTACAAAGTATGTCCAGTGAGTACGTCTTGTGAGTTTTTATAAAATCTGACAAGTGGATCATAAAACATTTTGTTAATGCTATAAACAAACATACATGTACACACAGACAGAAACAACAAAAAAAAACCACTACTTTGCTTACAGCAGTGAGCGACAGCCTTTAAGTTTTCTAACACTTCTTTAGGCTTTTCCCTCTTCAGGGGTCATCACAGCAAGTCATCCTCCTCCATATCACTCTGTCCTCAATCCAACTACCTACATGTCTTCTCTAATTGCATATCTCTTTCCTAGCAGCTGCATTTCTAACGTCCTTCTACCAATATACCCACTGTCCCTCCTCTGGACATGTCCAAACCATCTCAGTCTGGCCTCCCTAACTTTATCTCCCAGTTGTTCAACATGTGTTGTACCTCTGATGATCTCATTCCTGTTCTTATCCATCCTTGTCACCTCCTAAGGAGAACCTCACCATCTTCATTTCTGATACTTCCAGTTCTTTCTCCTGTCTTTTTGTCCATTTCTCTGTCTCCAGACCATACAACATAGCTGGCCTCACCACTGTCTTGTAAACTTTTTCTTTGACCTTTGCTGTTTGTCACAAATCAATCCTGAAACTTTTCTCCATCCACTCCATCCGGCCTGGACTCTCTTCTTCACCTTTTTACCACACTTTCCATTTTCCTGGACAGTGGACCCCAAGTACTTGAAGTCCTGCGCCTTTGTGACACCTTTATGTTTGCTTTCAGTAGACAAAAAATTAAAACATAAACATCTTGGAAATAATATATTTATTGTTAAATTGGGTCATTCAGAATACTTAATACATATTATGACAGTATTTTTCTCGTTTATGACAACCTAATTAAAATATTAGTTATGTTCCCTAAAACAAGTGTTACTAAAATGATAGATTTTTTAATTTAGGTGATGAAACATCAAAATACTTGTCTAATGCAGTAAGAATTAATTTCTGGACTTTTATCCTAGTAAAACAAGTTGTCTTGATGAATTAATAACGTCATTGGAACTTGAAAAACCCTGACATTTATTAGCTGTGCTGAAATTTCAGTGTGCTCAGTTACAGATATGTTGTCAAGTTTTATGTTGGAAAAACTGATGTTTACACTCACAGATGTATCGAATCAAATCCGATTGTGTCACTTGGCTCACCTGTGTTAGGCACCACCAGCCTGCCTCCAGCGTGGCCAAACACCGCCGTTGCTTTGTTCAGAGTCCTGCTGTGAGGCTGAAAGGCCTGCTGGGGGAAAAGGTTTCTGCCTCTTCGGCCCAGTGTTGTCCCTACAGGAACCTCTCTGTAGTCTGGAGCGAGGCCCCGTGGAAATGTCTGAGGGTGGGACATGATGTGGTACTCTGCCCTTTCTGCCATCCCTAGACAAAACGAAAAGCTCTGAAATTTAGTGGCAGCACTTCAATGTGATTTTCATCAACTTTGGCATTACGTTTTAGCACAGTTCTACACTTTACAATGGGAAAACAAGCAACAGCAGGAAAGCAGCATTTGTTTACATTTTGATATGTGTTTTTGGCCCACCCAGTCAGTTTTAAACTGACTGCATTGAAGTCTACGTCAGAACAGTGACTGAAACTGCAGCGAGCCTGCCTCCATTAAGGCTCTCGCCTCCAGCTAAAACAATGAGCCTGAGGCTACAAGAAAGCGCAACACTTTGCATTCAAACATCTTGGAGGGTAGAGTTTCCCTTAAATCTGCCAAATGAAAAAATATCCTTTGAGTAGACTGCACTTTTTAGGTTCAACCTTTAGCTGTTCCCATTTTGGGGGTTTACAGCCTAAAAAAAGACACAAAAGAATGATTGTGAGCTAAAACCTCACAGACAACATTGAAGCATCATCTGGATGACTCCGTATGAAAAAAAGCTTTCACACAGTGTATTGTAGCGAGCTGTAGATGTATTTGTATTGTGTTTACTTGGGGTAGTAACATCTGGGGCTGAGTGAAATAGGCAGGCTGCATATAAAACTCGGTCATTTGGTGTAAAAAGTGAAGCCACAGTGCAATAACATCAAAATGCTCTGAAATCTTCTGCTGTTATTATTCCCACAACTTCTAAATCATGTAAAAAGTGAAACAGGCTGATGTAGCCACCTGCTGTCACCCCCCCCTGCTTTATGAATTCCCATTAAAAATGTGTGCACTGTGATTAAAAGTTAGGCCCGTGTCAGGAACTCTACCAATTTAAATGAACTCTTTCAATTCTGCCAGGCGGAGTGGTCACATATCCAGCCAGGGTTACATCAGAAACTTGTTGATGGCTACAGAAATCCTCTTGTCAAGGAGCCACCTGCTCAGAGTTGCATCTCACTGGGCTCTGACTGGTAGACGTTGGTGACTAAAAGAAAGCTGCAAGAAATAGTTCTGAGGGTTTGCCACCGAGTGACCAACGAGCCATGTGTCTCTGTGTTGAAAGAACACATTTTGAAGATCATGCCCGATTTTTATGTGCACAGTTGACAAAACTATTTGTGGACTGTGCGTGTTATTCTAGTGCCAACCTCCTCGTGCATCGTACCTGCCTCAGCCCACTGTGTACCCACCTCGCAGCTGCCTCTATGTTTAAGATTTAATCTACTGTAATACATGTTTGTGATGAAAATAGTCAGATTTGTACCCATTTAGTTATGGGCGGCTGTAGCTGAGTGGTTAGAGCAGTCGTCCTCCAATGCAAAAGTTGGGGGTTTGATTCCACCAGCAGTCACATGCCAAAGTGTCCCTGTGCAAGACACTGAACCCCTCATTGCCACTGATGTGTGTCCCATTGGTGTATAAATGTGATAAAGCTCTGATTATTCTAAATCTAGTAGAGTTCTGTATGAATGGGTAAATGAGGCACAGATTGTGTTGTAAATAAATTTGAGTATCTTAACACGATAGAAAAGCAATAAAGTACAGACTATTTACCATTACATTTTTTAAAAATACATTTCCTTTACTATATCAATGGCATGGTTTTTAGACCTGGATATTCAGAGCTATAACCTCAGTTTTCTGTCATAAAGTGAGCTTTTTTTAAGTTGTCAAAACTCAACTCTAGGATTTAAATGGTAAATGGACTGTACTCATATAGCATCTTTCTATTTTATCATATTTAAAGCTCTTTACAACACAATCTGTGCCTCATTTACCCATTCATACAGCACTCTACTAGATCTATACAAATAATAATCAGTGCTTCATCACATTCATACACTGATGGGACACACATCGGAGGCAATGAGGGGTTCAGTGTCTTGCCCTGGGACACTGCAACATGTGACTGCTGCTGGAATTGAACCCCCAACTCTCACATTGGAGGATGACTGTTCTAACCACTCAGCCACAGCTGCTTCCTAGATAAATGTTGACCACAGAAGAGGATTTTAGACTTTTCTTGTTAAACAAGATTTGGATCAGGCGATCCATACCTCATTAAGTTGGACACGTACACCGGAATAAAATCCATCCATCCATCCATTATCTTTTACCCACTTCCTCTTTTTCAGCTCGTGTGGGTCTCTAGTGCCCATATCCAGCAGTCACTGTGCGAGAGGGGCAGGGGACACCCTGGACAGGTCGCAAGTCCATCACAGAGCCACACAGACAAACAAGACAACCATTCACTCTCTCACTCACACCTATAGGGACAAGTTAGAGTCACCAATCAGCCTAACATGCACCGCTGTCATAAATTCAAGCTACTTCTCCATTGTTAAGCACAGTGCCACTCTAATAGCTTCTTTTCTATTCGGTTTTATCAACTGTAGGCATGTCTCCATTGAGAGTGCGTCCTTCACTCAACGTGAGCAGGAGCTCTGCTCTTGTTGTGATTCTTTATTGTCCGGTAGTCGGACTTCATTTTTAAAAAATGTGTCACAGCACTGCTTATAATTGCAAGTGTAGCTGTGGGCCACCAGTTTCTTTGACATCCCAAGATAAAGTCACTTGTTCCTCATCGCTTCATTAAGCTCACACTGTGTGTGCTTGTCTGCCAAATTTGATTAAAGGGTTTGCACCTCATCATTCGACCATGGAATAACCTGTGATTTGCAGTTCTCCGTCTCAGGAATGTAAACATACACTCAACGACTGGACTGAACATGGGACTTCAGGAAAAATTTGAAAGCATTGCCTTATAGAAATGCAATTTCTAACTTGGGCCCGGCCCCACCCGGGCCAAAATAATGTGCTTCATGGGCAGGTCGGCTCAGTCTTGGGCTTTTGATACAGTTTTACAAATAAGAAAACTAAATAAGAATGCACAATATAAAATTGTGTTAATCTACTTGTTGAGGAGGAGGCAGGTCCGACCAGCCGGTTGAAAGAGGTAAAAAAAAAAAAAAGGTGCAATTAAGCTTCGGATGGATCACTGGATCACTGGCTGCACGTGTCTCCGCACCTGCTGTCATCTTCGGTGAAGGAAGTAGCAGCATCTACAAAACCCGAAGCGAGAAACGCATTCAATTAAAATAGCCTTGTTCTATATTCTTCCAAATAATTTAGCTCTAAAAATATTTTTGTTCATCTGTATAATAGTCTATCTTTACAGTTGATTTTTTTAGGCTATTTGTTTTGTATGTTAATATTTGTTTGGTGAAACAAGAAATCTTATATCTTCCTTTCTTTGAAATACATTTTAAAAATATCATGTCAAACTGATTTGCTTACAAAAGCAGTAAAAGCATAATTAAAAAAGTTTTTTTTTTTTTTTTTATGTTCAAAGGTAATTAATAATAATAATTAATTCAATTTATAACGCACTTTTCATTACTGAAAATCTCAAAGTGCTACACATATATTGAATGCTACACACATTCATAAACCGGTGGCGGCAGACTACCATGCAAGGTGCTTTCCAGTCCTACCGGGAGCAACTCAGGGTTAAGTGTCTTGCCCAAGGACACAACGACACATGGTGCGGGTCCCGGGAGTCGAACCGCCAACTTTCCGATCGGGAGACGACTGCCATTACCACTACACCACGGCCGCCCCAGTAATTACAGTTACCGGCAAATGATTGGGTCAGGTTCAGATCAGAAAATATGGTTATGGGCTGGGGCCGGTTCAAGTCGTATTTTTTATACCTGAATGCAACTCTACCACTTTAGGTCACACAGTGATTTCAGCTCATGGGCCAATCAACAGCTTGCTGATGTCAAAATTGTTGGCTCGGCTTTGCTCGCTTGGAACCACAGCTAAGGCAGTTCCAAAAATCAAGCAGGAGCAGGTAATAGAAGCATATTTAGCTGATGCTAAGTTGATCAGAGTCAGAGAGTCTTTATTGTCATTTGCACCGCATGTGGTACATGTGATGAAAACGAGATTATGTACATGGGGTCCCAGTTACATCCAACAACAAATGCAAGAGAAAAACAGTAATAACATCTAGGATTAACTAAGAAAAACATCAACTAGTAATACACTAAGCCCTAATGTAATAGAAAAACATCATTACAAACAGCAGCACGAACACGAGTCTGTATGAGCAGATGGTCACAGATGAACACAGTTGATTTGAGCTGATTGATTTGATTTGAGTTGGAGTTGATGTGAGCTGAGTAAAGCCACGCACGCCAAAACAAATAAACAAACAATAATTCACCAACAAAGTGTCACGGTTTTCGGGTAAGGCAGGACAGGAAAGAACCCAATGGTGCAGGCAGGACTTGGAGGCCAGGTTGTAAAATCAAATATACTTTTAATAAAGACAATAAAGTATATAAGTAAACTTATAATAAGGTTACTTCACTGAAATATCACCCCCCCCCCCATCCATTTAACTGTGTTATTCTGAATTATTTCAATATTATTACTTCAAATCAAATTAGAAGTACAATGCTGAAAGTTGTGTACCTGCACGTTTTATTTTGCACAAAAAAACCCAACAACTCCTGTTTCGGCTGCGTGTTTGAGACATCCATTTCTCAGATTTATTAGAAGTAGAATTGATTTATATCATTTAAGAATAGGGTTATGCAGAGTATTGTATGATAAGAGTTAGATATGACTCTCAACTACTATCACATCCAATTTTTGGTTGATATCTGTGAAACTGATAGAGTTACAGCCATTTTTTTGTAGGTTAATGTCAGTTAGTAGTCCCCCACCTCTCTCGCACACTACTAATGGAATAGAATAACTTTATTGTCTGTACTAAATGGTGACAGAACATTTTCTTTGACAGGACTTGAACTACAGCATTCTTGCATTTAGAATAGAATAACACTTTTGAGACCTCCTCTCTTCTCAGGTCTTATGGTTTACCATGTCCTGGAGGACTAAGAATCTTAACCAGCGTTACACTTTATGGGAATTTCATAAAAATATTGGCCAGCAGTGAGACATTTTGCTAACAGACAGATAGAGTTACGGTATTCCAATAGTTAAAGGGAAAATAAAAATCTTTTACAGTTTGTTAGCACTCAAACATTTTGGGAACAAGCCTCAGCTACAGCCACACAAAATGTTCATTTAAAATCTGTCAAGTCAAACGTAATTTTTGTTTTTATGTTTTTAAATTCAGTTGGCTGTGGCAGTGGAGCTGACTCCAGAAGGTAGTCAACCGTAGATGTGCACCAAATGATTATTTACTGTAAGTTTCAATAAACTGTATTTGGCAGGTAATGACTTAATTGGCTAAGGCCCTATTCGCACGGGATTAGTTTTACCTAGGGACCACATGCTATTTGTAATATTAAAAGAGATTGTCTGTGTTGTTAAACTCGTGCAAATCGGCCATGTCAGTAATTTGTAAAGTGAAAATCGCCCGCAAATTACCTACTATATTTTGCTGAACTCCGAGGTCCTGTGATAATACTAGTCCAATGTGAATAGGCATCTCTGTGATTTGGACAGAAATGCGTAGAATCCCATACGTAATGAGACGTTTTTTGTTTTTGTTTAAGCAAAATCATTTGGAAAAGTATAGAGCAATAATAATAATAATAATAAACTTTATTTGTATAGCACCTTCCAACAATGCCTTGCATTGACCAAGGTGCTTAACAGGATAAAAAGATGAAAAAACTGGAACAATAAATCAATGAAAATAGAATAAGAAACAACAGCAATAAAAGAAGGCAATGGAAATAAAAAATGCTACAAACTAAAACTTTTTGAACAAGAGGAAATAAAAAGGCAATGTAGATAAAAAATGTTACATATTAAAATACCAAAAGTAATAATAGTTGCACACTGGAAGCTTATTTGAACTAGAGGAAATAAAAAGGCAATGGAAATAAAAAATGCTACATACTAAAATACCAAAAGTAATAAAAGTTACACACTGAAAGCTTTTTTGAACAAGTGTGTCTTCAGTCTGGTTTTGAACAGAGTCAGATCCAGGGCCGGATCTATAATACGGGCACACCGGGCGGGTGCCCAGGGGCCCGACAGCTCAATGGGGCCCTCTGCTGGCCAGGAGTGAGCAGTTCAGCCTGGCAGAAATTTTTTATTTTTTATTTTATTTTTTTATTGTCGCTAGACGTAGATAAAACAATGCTTTGTCCTCAATTTTCCTTATTATCCAACCCAAATAAAATAAAAAGTTGTTTTTCAAAAACAACTCATAAGTGTCTTTTAGTTTGTTGACATGACGTGTATGATTGGGAGCAGACGGCAATGCACACACTCAGTCCGGTTGGTGGCGGTAATGTGCTTAAAATAAGTTCGCCAACCGCCAATAAACAATAGAAGAAGAAGAAGCTCTGTGACCAATGAGCTGACAGCCCTTTTACACACGTGATTGAAACTACAGAATCCGGCTCATCTCATTGGTCCAGTCTTGGCAGTTTACGGAAGACACGGCAGCTACGAGGCCGCCAGACGAAGCATTGTTTCCGAGATAAATCCGTCCGAAGGTCCCCCGGCGCGCGCCGGAGCTCAACTGAGAACCAGGCCGGCCATGCTGCTTTGAAGCCCCACCAAGAGGCTCCCTGCCTGGGTACACGATCCAGAACGGCCCCCGGCGCGCGCCGGAGCTCAACTGAGAACCAGGCCGGCCATGCTGCTTTGAAGCCCCACCAAGAGGCTCCCTGCCTGGGTACACGATCCAGAACGGCCCCCGGCGCGCGCCGGAGCTCCGGCGCTCTGGACCACCAGAACCATGCACCAGGGCAGAAACTTCGTGCTGGACATGGGCACAGGAGAAAGCAGGTAAAGATAATGGATGGACGGACGGATAATAAATGTAACAAAACCAGGAGAACCCTTGAAGAAGAAGTGGAGAAGATCACTGAAAGTCTTCACCTGGTTGGCAGGTAAAAATTCAATAATTTCCAGTGTAGTTGTGAACCATGTTTAATTATTGATAGTTATAAACAAAAGTGTACAACTGACACGTACAAATAAGTACATAATTGTGAATTTAAGAGATTGCTAAAAGTGATTTTTTTTGAAGGAATATGAAAAATAACATAAGAATTTATTTGAGTTGTTTAAGATGATGTAATCTTACATTTGGTGATGCAATTAATTTTGTTCTTTGATAAATCATTGTTGTGAGTTTATTTGGGTAAAAAAGGGGCAGAGATTATAAGATTATTCTTCATCTGCTGCCTTTCATTTTATTTTGAATGTATGTTTTTTATTTTTTATTGAGTTGTTGACTTTGTTTTAGTGAAATGAATGAATTTTAATAAATAAAATAAAAATAAATACATTTACTTTACACTATGCAAACATACAACCTTGTCCATCTTTAAAAAAATCACAGTTCATATAGGTAATTAATAAATACATTTCAAAATGTAGTTTACATACTACAATGCTAAATTTATAAATATAAACAATACACGTTTTTCCATTTATTTATCACTACATAACCTAGGCTATGTGTCACTAATGAATTTTTTAACACCTTTTGGCAGGCTAAACATGTATGGATGAGCTGTATGAGGAATGTGTGACTGCAAACAGCCTGAGGTGAGGTGGTCTCACCTCAGGAGAAAGAAAGGTGGCAGTCCCAGGGAACAGCAGAGAAGTGGATGCAGCTGACCTCCCCAACAGAACACCTGAACTCACACCTGGCCTCAAATGCTCCCCATCATTCATGGTTGAGTTCCATGTGATCCAGGTTTGAACTTGAGAAAAACATCATACAGACTGTCTACCTACACTTCAATCAAAGTAAGGGAATTCTTTTTCTTTTTCTGCTGCTTCGAGCTTTCTTAGAGCTCATGGACTTGTTTTTCATGCACGTGGGCATGGACTGCACACCAAGGCACTGGTGTCACTATGGTTGCAACATGTTTCTGATGGATGTGATTTGCTACTGGTTTGCTGCTGATTGATGTCAATGCAGTAGCTGCTGCTCTTTCAGAAGTGTTCATGTTTGACATCATTTGCTGATGAAGGATGGATGGATGGATGGATGGGATTTGCTGCTGAATGATGTCAATACAGTAGTATTATATATACAATACAGTCAATACAGTAGTATATAGTAGTAGTCAATACAATATATATATATAT
>JBBPBX010085048.1:0-15170 GCA_038048925.1 Garcialebias charrua
ATCCAACATCCGCAGGGTGCTTGTAGGAGCATTCATGTAGAGAATGTCACCGTAATCAATGGAGGGAAGGAAAGTCACAGATACAAGGCGTTTCCTAACATTCAGTGTTAGACATGATCTGTTTCTGAAAAAGAAACCCAGTTTAACTTTCAGTTTCTTCACTAGGTTTTCCACGTGGAGTTTAAAAGAGAGATGTGAATCGATCAGGATACCCAGATATTTATAGGAATCAACAAACTCAATAGGGACACCATTTGAAGATAAAATCAGAGGAGGATCTGCTGGAACCGCCTTCCTATTTGAAAAAAACATCCCTTTTGTTTTATCAGCATTTAGGACAAGTTTGAGACGGAACAAATCTGACTGGATGATGTCAAAAGCGGATTGCAGTAACTGGAAAGCCTTAGCTACTGTTTTAGCTCGGCAATAAACAACTGTATCATCAGCATAGAAATGTAAGGATGCATCAGGGATGCAGTGACCTACATTAGCTATGTAGATTGTAAAGAGAGTGGGTCCTAAAACTGAGCCTTGTGGTACACCATTTTTAACTGTTAAATAGCTGGAAGAAGTACCGTTATGTTGAACACATTGCCTCCGATTGGAAAGATAGTTAGAAAACCAACCGATGGTGTGATCAGAGAAACCGATTTCTGAGAGCTTATGACACAGGATGTTATGATCCACAGTGTCAAAAGCTTTAGACAGGTCTAAGAAAAGTGCAGCACAATAGTCCTTAAGCCCGAGATACACTCGAGCGTCCTCACGATACGCCTATACGCAGCGTACGTACGCTGTGGCAAAAGCGTAGCCCCGCGTAGCCCCTCAGGGCACGTACGCGCAAAAGTATTTTTTTACTACGCATACGCGATGCGCGGTGTCTGAACATAAACTTCCCCGGCGCCGGACTGTTTTGTATGTTACACAAATTAAATAAATTCCCCTTCTTTATCGCTGATCGGGCCTTTTCTTTTGTTTTTTTGCCTAAAGTCAAGTAACCGCTTCTTCCTCCGTTCACTCGATGATTGAAATGAATGAATTCAGGTCCTACCTGGGTGCGGCGATGTTTTAAATATCCCTGGTGGGCTGTGTGCTGCAGGAAAAGCACTCCCTGTTATTATTTTTATTTCTGAGAGAACTTTTTACAACATATATAGTAGAAACACCGCATGAACACCGCCGCGGTCTTCAAGGCGCTACATGAGCTGGCTGTCAATCATTTCAGTAGGCGTGTCAGCAAGTAACCAATCAGCGAGCTCAGTTGAGTCCCCTCCGTGTGCAGCAGCTCATATTACAACAAGGAGAACGCGAGCGTTTGAAATCTGATAGTTTCTGACATATGCTGAAGCATATCAGCAAAACACATGCGCACAAAATGCGCGCGTAGAGTGGCGTACCTGAGGACGCATGAGTGTATCTCGGGCTTTAGCATCCAATGCTTCAACAACATCATTCAGAACCTTCAGAGAAGCAGTTGTTGTGCTGTGTTTTTTCCTGAAACCAGATTGATGAAGAGGTAAGATGTTAAATGAGTCCAGATAGTTTTTGATCTGAGAGTTTATCAGTTTTTCTAGAACCTTGGCTAAGATGCAGAGTTTAGAGATCGGTCGATAATTGTTCAATGAGGTGGGGTCACCTCCCTTCAGCAAAGGAAGAACAAAGGCTGTTTTCCAAGCATCCGGAATGGTGTTTTGGCTTATGGACAGATTAAAGATGTGGGTCACAGGGACTGTGATGATATGAGCAGCCAGCCTTAAGAAGTAAGGTGGAAGTTCATCTGGACCTGCAGATTTTTTAGGATCAAGATCATTTAACAGTTTATTTACCTCACTGACTGAGAACGGAGAAAAAGAGAAGGTGTGATTAACAGATGGTTGACTTGTAGGAGGGATTTGATTTGTAGAAGTTTGATTATTAGATAAAGTGGCTGATTTTCCGTTTGTAACTGTGTCAAATAATGAACTAGAAGCAACAAAATGTTTATTGAAACAGTTCAGGATCTCGTGCTTATTTGACACAGGAACAGAGTCAACAAGAAATTGTGATGGGAGGTCAGATGATTGGGGGGTGCCTGAGAGAGATTTGATGGTTTTCCAGAATTTTTTAGGATCGTTTAGATTTTTGGAGGTCTGAGATAAGAAGTAGTTACGTTTTGCGGCTTTGATGGCAGTTGTGCATTTATTCCTTAGCTGCCGAAATTTCAACCAATCAGTGTCTGAGTGTGATTTTCTTGCTGCGGCCCAAAGATGATCTCTCCAGTGCAGGAGATCAGCTAGTTCAGGAGTAAACCAGGGGCTGTCACGGCCCTTTATCCTGAACTGCCGGAAAGGTGCGTGTTTGTTTACAAAGTAAATGAAACTATCATGAAAATAGTTCCAAGCGGTGTTCACGTCATTGATTTGTAGGATACGTTGCCAATCAAAGAGGGATAGATCCCAAAGGAATGACTGTTCACTGAAACGTTTCAAATCCCTTTTTTGAATTATTCTGGGCTTAGCAGGTGGAAGTTTAGTAGATCTAAGAGCTGCTATTACGGAATGATCACTCAAAACGTTGGCAAATACACCTATACCAGGAAATTTGTGAGGTGCATTTGTGAAAAACAGATCTAAGATAGAAGATTTTTCGGGACATTTTATGTTTGGTCTGGTGGGAGAATCGATAAGTTGTGTTAGATTGAGAGATAGGCAACATTCCTTGAATTTATCACAGAGGGGGGTCGACTTATTCCAATCAATGTTGAAATCTCCAGCCAAAACAATCTCATTGTGTTTTAAATTTCCTATGAATTCAGTCAGGGAGGACAGAGCTTCAGGTGTTGCGGAGGGGGGACGATAACAACCAACAACAGTTAAGGGCTGACCTCCTTTCAAAGTGATGTTCACAGCTAAAGCCTCAAACTGGTTTGCGATTGTTTTTTTAGATGCAATCCTGGCAGCCAAAGAATCTCTGATGTAAATAGCGACTCCACCTCCCCTTGTATTACGATCACAACGATAGATCTTAAATTCATTGATTGCCAGGTCATTTTTCAAAACAGAATTGTTGAGCCAAGTTTCAGAGATAACGATCACATCTGCCCCAGAAGAAGTGATTAGGATTTTCAATTCATCAAGTTTTTTTAGAAGGCTACGAGCGTTTACATGCAGAAAACGGAGACCTGAAATATTTTTAAACTCATTAGGTGTACAGTAGTTAGTGATTGGCCCTGGGTTTGGCTGAATCCCTGAGATCAATAACAACATTAATATCAGACATTTACTTGACTTCTTTGTCAGTGATGTGTAATTACAGGAGTTAACAGTGTGACATTTTGCCCCCATAATTGAACCATGTGAAACATTAATGAAGACACGATCATTCAGAGCCCAAAAACAATGAAAGTCGCAGTGATGGGCAGATCCAGATGAGTTGATAAGATTCAGTGATTCCAGGAAGTCTGAGAACTGAAAATAGTGACAGTAATATGAATGATGCAGAAAAGTCTCTGACCATAAAGCGTCACAATTTAAGTGTGCAAACAGTTCCTTTGAGGAGGCCCAACTACAGTTTGTGTGATAGGGGATCCAGCCCCCCTGTGAATATATGTTCGTTATTATTTCTGCTCCCCTCTTCAGCCTTCAGCCTCTTCAGCCTGAAAAAGCCATCTCCAGGAAAAAACATAGCAAGTCCAGAGGGGCTGAAGCCTAACAGAACCTCTCAGCTCCAGAATTATTTCAGCAGCAGTTCAAACATCCGCACGTCCCTTAGATGAACGTGCGTGTGAGCACAGAGCAGAGAGAGCGCAGCTCCAGTCGGGTCCAGTCAGCTACAAGCACACGCGCGCAGATGGGCTCAGGTTCCACGGAGGTGAAACAGACTTAATGTGGACTTAATGTAGGTGATGTCCCCACAGCCAGTTTGGTTCGGGTCCAGTCAAAAACACCTCCCCCACGCTCACGCACCAGGTACGCTTTCTCCCCACGCCACGAGGTCAACAAAGGACAGCAGAAAAAATCAGCAAAAGTAAAAAAACTTCCCTGCTAATCTTGTTGAAAACCAGGAGAAACCACAGGAGAACCGCAGATCCAGGTGGAACGTTCAAACGGGGTCCAGTGAGTGGCAGAAGAAACACCGGGTCTTCGTGGGCGGCTCTCCGGCTTTAGGGCTCACCTGGCCGGGCAAGAATGACCGATGGGGTGAGCTCCCGAACCTGGTCCGACAGAATTTTTTTGAACGGTCCCGTCCGGCTCTCTGAGTTACTGAACACCGAATTCAGATGGAAGATGGACCAGCTTTGGTCCAATTTGAAAAAACGGGTCAGTTAGATGATAAGACTCAGAGAGACCAGAGGTGCTGCCGCTCCTGACCTCGCCGGAACCGGAATTGTAACAATTCATTGAAGAAATTAGGTCAATTTGTCCTCTGTAAATCTATGGCAGCATAACAAGCCAACCCCAACTATAGGATTTATCAAAAAGGTAAGTTTTAAGTCTAGTCTAAAAAAAAGTTAAGTCTGGTCTTCTGGACATTCAAATTTTTTTTTGGGTAGAAACGTTTCGTCTTTCATCTGAAAGACTTCTTCAGTCTGAGGTGCTGTATTTAGCTCAGTCTTATAAATAGCACCTGAATACAGCACCTCAGACTGAGGAAGTATTTCGGATGAAAGATGAAATGTTTCTACATTATTATTATTTTTTAATGTCCAGAGGACCAGACTTAACTTTTTAAAAGATTTTTCTGCCTGGATTATTGAGCATGCATCAGTGTATTTTAAGTCTAGTCTTAAAACTGGACAATGAGTCAGCCTAATGCCGGGTTCCCACTGAACCCGTCAAAACGCTCCCAACGCACCGTGTTTGCTGCTTGTCAACAGATGTCTGTCCACATCAAACGCGTCTGCAGACGCGCAGTGGGAGCAGCGTCTGGCTCCCTTCCCGGTCAGATTCGTTTTGTTTTCTGTACACTGAGCAGATGAAATCAGCTGTACGTGAGCCTCGTTACTACTTGAGTGGGTTTTCTACGAGCCGAACTGCAGCTCCGAAGGTCTTTGTTGAGATTAAAACGTTTTTTTTTTTTTTCATGTTTGGGGTGATCGTACGCTCGAGCAGACAGCGGAAACTGTAAAAATGCCAAGTTTCTTACCGGGGGCTGGTTTCTTCATAGAGGCTCGTTGGGTAAGTTTAAAAAGTCTAAAAACAGTCCCGTCGTTGTTGCGTCATCACATAGCAGAGGCTCTCCCGATTGGTTGCTGCGATGCGTCGAGCAGCCAAAGTTCAAATGAATGAACTTTGGCTTCTCTACGCCTTGGCTGCTTTGGACGCGCGCGTGCGTGGGAAAGAACTGTCGCGCGCTGCCGTGCTGCTTGAAATGCTCAAGACGTGCCACCCCTGGCAGCGCTGCCCCTGGCCGCGCCTCCACATAGACTTTGCATGTAAAGTGGCTGCTTCGGCGGCGCGAAACGCGTTTGGTGGGAACCCGGCATTATGGACAGAAATTGGAAGTTGGTTCCACAAGCCTGATCACTGAAAGATCTTCCTCCCATTCTGCTTGTGGAAACTTTAGGAACTGCAAGTAAACCTGCAGTCTGAGATTGAAGTGCTCTATTAGGGAAATATGGAACAAAAATATCTCTAAAACAAGATGGAACTAGGTTGTTGAGGGATTTGTAGGTTAGAAGTAAGATTTTAAATTCAATTCTGAAATTGACAGGGAGCCAGTGAAAGGATAGTTTGTCGTTTCATTATGGGATGTTTTTTTTTTTTTAAACAAGGAAACATTCCTCTGACTACTTGTACAGCCAATATTTGAGAACAAGGATACAATTTTGAGAATTTTCGTGAAAAATATTGCAGAAATCTTGTAACATCCAAAACTAATGGCTACAGCGTCTCATAGACATCATGAGAAATAACTAGATCATGTTATTCTCTGCAGCACAGAGTATGGTCTAAAATAAGTCTGCACAGAACTGTTATTCATTCTCCCCAATGGAGGATGTCATCTGTATACTATATACACTCCCGTTACTTCTTGCCAGATTGTCTTAGTACTAAGTTTCTATGTTTTTAATTGTTTATTTTATCTCAGGTTGATTTTGGTTCTTGACAGGTTTTGCCTCACTGGGTATGTTTTCTGCCTTTCTTTTTGGTTCTGCTCTGCTTCATTGTTGTATTTTACTAGAAGTTTTTTTGTGGTAATGGAATCATTTCCACTATTAAAAGTAAATTGCCACCCCATTTTTTAAACACATGAAGCAGTATTTGGCATCTAAACACATCTTGGGCTTTTAAGATTCAATGATACATTCATAGTTGCTGCTCAGATAGACTCAGGAAGCTGTTCACAGAAGAAAAAAGCAGTTTTAGGGGTCATCATTTAAAGGCTTTCTTCAACTAGCTGGCCATTTTTCACTCAATTAGCTGCTTGGTTAGAAAATAATTAGGCAAGAATACATTGAACATATGTTCAACATTTGTAAGGTATTGTGATTAAGACATTTGTACTAACTACCAATGCATGTCCTGTGCACACACGTCTTTGCACATTTTGGTGAAACAGAAGAGGCAGATGGTACAGCTGCTTCCAATTTTTCTATGAATGAAGTCTGGGAAAACACAACTGATCAATAGGCTGTAATAAGAGAGACACGCCCGTCCTGTAGACAGTCCGTATAATCTGTCAACATCTGGCACGGGTGTGGTTTCCACTCTTTACATCCCCACCTCTTTATATTCCCTGTTTCTTCGGTCAACTGAAACCATAAAATCTTAAATGTCGTTTTATGAAGAACATTAAAGATGCCGAATGGCATTAGACCAGTCAGTGAGAACCATTGCCTCTTTCCTTGAAGCTCTCCGTTTTCCTTGAGGGCTTAAAAACTTGGATTCTTGCGCAGAAATGATCTGAATACTTCTGCCAACCAGATCCACCCACATAGTAAGAAATAATCTTAAATATTTCAACATGTGCACAGTTAAATTCTCACACAAACACTGAGCTGAATCAGAGCCATTGTTCCTCAAGACACTCTTTCATTGCAACAATTTTAGATTTATGTCTTCTCTAACTGTTTGCAACCTAAAAAAACACAACTGCACAATTCTCTAGTCTTTGGACGGCTATAGTGATAGCAAAGAAAAGTCTAGCAGCCCTTAGGTCACTTAAATACATTTGCAAAACCCTTTGAGCTGAAACTCAATCTCTTGATTTTAGAGTATTTCTGGTGGGTGGCAGATATGACACACATCTTGCTGTTGCCATCATTTTTTGTTTGTAGCCAGGTCTCTCTTGTAAATGAGTCCTCGAGGCTCAATGGTATTAACCTGCCTAAATAAAGGTTGAATGAAAAAAAAAAAAACACATCTCAACACACCGTTAATAATGTGATTAATAAAAATAAAAAAATAGGATTTAGCCTTTAATCACAATACAATGTGTTTCAACACACTGAGATTCAATGCAGTTTATCAAATAAATTATTTTAAATCAGGTATTGAGAGATAAATCGAGAAATATATATAGAAAAATCTATTAAAGTACTGCAGGCCCCCTCTCCCCCCAAAGCTATAATTTGAGAAGAGACAAAAAATGCATCTCTGCATGGAATTAAATCCTTTAATCCATCATCTTTATCAGCTTTTTCCCTTTTGGGTCGCAGGGGTCACTAGTGCCCATATCCAGCCATCACTGTGCGGGAGGTGGGGGATACCCTGAAATGGTCTCCAGTCCATCACAGGGACACAGAGATGTAATAAATCTATAGGCCGTTTGTGTAATTAAACACTTACGAGGTCAGTTTACTGACTTACCTATAGTTTGGATGAAAGATCCGAGCAGATTTTTTCTACACAAATCTACCATCAGTTTCACGGGGTCTCAACTTTTTCAGGTTAAATCAATAAATCGGTGATGTTGTAATAAATCTATAGGCCGTTTGTGTAATCAAACACTTACGAGGTCAGTTTACTGACTTACCTATAGTTTAGATGAGAGATCCGAGCAGATTTTATCTACCCCAACCTACCATCAGTTTCACGGGGTCTCAACTTTTTCAGAATAAATCAATAAATCAGTGATGTGATTAGCCAGAAATGTAATTTCACGAGAGACTTCAACTTATGTTGGTCTACCAGAAAATAGACCTTTTATTGAAACTATCACAAAAATTACATTAAACATTTGTATCGATATTAGCTCTGATTTAATAACTACGTTGACAAGAATTCAAATTAAAACAAACAGACAGTTAGGAACTTAAACTGTTGGTACATTTACTTGACAGATTAATAGCTTATGAAAAATAAGAAATAGGAGGAAGAAGATGAAAGCTAAGTTAACTGAAGTTGATTATTTTGAACCAACCAGGGTGGCAGCCTTCCCCAAACAGGTCCAGCTGTACTTCCGACACGTGCAACATACAAACAAGCCTCTTTACCTGGTGACGATACGTCCCCTGGAGATGAGGGCTGAGAAGTTTGTGGACACTAACGGACTGAGTGGTCCCGCTCACGTCCAGTCGACTTCGTGCGTGTATGGCTGGATCAGACGAGCCGGGAGCACGCTTTCACCGGCAGGAACAGGCCCCAATCGCACTGACGGATTTTCAAAATAAACTTCAGAAAACAAAATCTTTCAGAAATGAGTGTTTGGAGGCACAGCGAGGCTTTGCGGTGACTCCAGCTGAGACGTGGGTCTATTTGACACACTGACCGGAGCGTCTCCAGCTTTCCCAGAGGAGAGAAGCAGGTTGTGACTTAGTTCTCCCCAAAAGCACTAAAGAAAAATGCAGGAAATGACCTTTATATGGGAGGCGGGGTCTGACCCACCTCCTTAATAACTATTGGCTGGTTTTAACAAAATAAAAGATGGAAGATTAATTCCATAGGCAGAACTATCTCTGACGGACAACAGGAATACTGTTTACAAAATCGGCCAGATGGCCTGCTTGTGAGCACAGAGAATATTATGTCTAACTTTCACAGACAAAACAGAGAAGGAAGCTGCACAGCCTTTACGTCCCAGATTCATAACCTGCTTGCTCTGCAGAAATAAAACCAGCAGAAGGTCACAGTCATGCAAGTAACAGATCATCATTGAAATGACAAAAATATACTGTTGATCAATTCTGAATTAACACACATTAAAGAGAAAGTTCAATCTGATTAATTAGTGTCCATTAATTCATAATAATTGTAAAAAATAAAAGTGTCCACTCGTCTCCTTGAGGGCTTCAAGAAGGTGTAACACTGAGAGTTTCAGAGAGATGTGGAGAGGCCCACATCCCATACGGACATGAGGGTGCTATATCCCTACAGTCCCCCTTTTTGGAAATCATCGCCTGTCCTTGGAGATGAGTTCCAACACGAAACAATACCACCGAATGTCTCTGACCTCTATGCAATCCAGCAAGTGGAAAAAAAAAAGTCAAAAAAAGTTCAAAATTATACTCCCATAATGTTTTTGGAAATTCCATACTGTTCGTAGGTAATCCCATTGCGGTAAGCTTTCAATCCTTTGGAAAACATAGTCTGTTAACCCATGGAAAACTGAGTCTGTGATCCCTTGGAAAACAAAGTCTTATAATCCACAACGGTAAATCCACAACGATGGGGGTTATTGATTTCATCAGCAAGAATGGTTTTTAATCAGCATGTAGAGGGGATCCCTCGATTGAAGCAGAGGAGGCGGCCCTTGGATGAAGGTTGAAGACCAACGTTGGATCAGCAGGTCCCCACATCGAAGGTTGCAGGCTGGATGGCTTCCAGTCGGTGCCACCCTGGTTCAATGTGTCATGCAATTATGTGGTTTTAGGTGGGCTTATGACTGGGATTTTACATTAGGCCCTACCTATATGCACCTGGTCCATCCATCCATCCATCCATTTTCTTCCGCTTATCCGGGGTCGGGTCGCGGGGGTAGCAGCCTAAGTAGGGAGGCCCAGACTTCCCTCTCCCCAGCCACTTGGAGCAGCTCCTCTGGGGGAATCCCAAGGCGTTCCCAGGCCAGCCGAGAAACATAGTCCCTCCAGCGTGTCCTGGGTCTTCCTCTGGGTCTCCTCCCGGTGGGACATGCCCGGAACACCTCACCAGGGAGGCGTCCAGGAGGCATCCTAACCAGATGCCCGAGCCACCTCAACTGGCTCCTCTCGATGTGGAGAAGCAGCGGCTCTACTCCGAGTCCCTCCCGGATGACTGAGCTTCTCACCCTATCTCTAAGGGAGAGTCCAGCCACCCTGCGGAGAAAACTCATTTCAGCCGCTTGTATCCGAGATCTTGTTCTTTCGGTCATAACCCAAAGCTCATGACCATAGATGAGGGTGGGAACGTAGATCGATCGGTAAATTGAGAGCTTTGCCTTTTGACTCAGCTCTCTCTTCACCACGACAGACCGGTACAGCGCCCGCTTCACTGCGGACGCTGATCAATACTACTGCTGCACCGTGCACCTATGCACCTATGCACCTGGTATGTAAGCTATCATGGATTAGATCAGCTACAATTACCAATTAAGGGGTGGATCAATGCTGTAAAAATCAGATATAGGGATCTATACCTATAGAAATGTGGAGGGCTTCTGTAACGAAGGCCTCTTCTTTCAAACTATTCCTCCATTCATTATTTAGTTTAGGTTAAACTAAAATAAAAAAAATGAAAACTAGTTTGGTCTAAATGTCTGTTGTCTTTTAGACGAACGACGCAAGATTTGGTATTCCCTATAAATTTTGAAGTCTATGGCGAGACTCATCAAAATGAATAGATCTAGAATAGAAACGATCGAATCGGTCCTACCTAAATGATTGGGAGGTCAGTGTAGATTATAGTACCTTAAGTAGTATTGATCTACAATGACTCTTCAAAGATTGAGATCTTTAATAAAATGAACAGCATGTTGGCATAGTTAAATCCATCTAAATCTTCAACTAACCTTAAACAAAACCTCTTTTGGCTGGGAGTGTTCAGAAAACAATAACAACTTCAATAACACAAAAGTAGCAATTAAGCAACTAAAAAACAACGTTTCACTACGTCAAACTCACTCTGGTCGTCAGATTCCAACGTGTCACACACAAGAAAAACAGTTCTTAGCTTTATAACCGATGTCAATTAAATCCTGCAGATTTAAACGGTTGTTAAGGTTAGTTTTTGTTGTGGGTTTTATGCTTAGCGTTTCTAAGTTCTAGTTGGAACGGTTTCTTTTCGCAACTAGTATAGTTTAAACTGTTTAGTTTATTTACTATCCTGTGCTTGGACGACCTTGTTTTCCCATGAAGTCTGTGAGTTTGCGAGATCTTTGTCGTTTGTGGGGTTATTGAAATCTTTGTCCTTGACATGGGCATGACCTAACATCACCCCCCTGTGGTCATGAGGGACCACGCACATGGGTGTGGACGTCCGTCCATGGGCACGAGTTAGGATGCCTTTGTTTAGTCTAGGCTGTTCACGCAGCTTAGAGTAGACTGTACGCAGGAACTTTTTAGGTCTCGGCCAACGTATCGCTGTACGTTTACCTCTTTTTGCGTAATTCAGGTGTGTCACAACTGTCGGCGCCGTCGCAGGCATGTCTCTGTCGTTGTGATGTGTGTCTTCCCACTTCATGACTGAAGAGGTGCTCTTTGAGTCTGTAAGAACTATGTCATCTCTGAGTAGTTCTAGATTCAAATGCTCTTGAACCAAGGTTTCATCGAAAGCTTGGCTGATAATAATAATAATAATAATAAATTCAATTTATACCGCACTTTTCATTAATAAAAATCTCAAAGTGCTACAACAATAAAAACAAGTGATAAAATCAAATAAAATCAATAATGGTATTAACTAAGATTAAAAACAGAATCATGTGGAGGCAGAATAGGCCTGCTTAAAAAATAAATAAATAAATAAATAAATAAAACAAGTGATAGCTGAATTATCTGTCCCAGAGGACAGTACAGCGTCCTCGGTGTGTGATCCTCGGACCTCTACACCATCCTCTACCCGTGGTAGGAAGTGTGAGTTTGCCCCCCTTTTGTTTGAGGAGGGGTCCTCAAAATCTGTAACAATGGAGTCCAGGTGACTGTCAGCGTGTTGTAGACTGTCACTTTCAGGACTCGGATGTCCTTGAACCAAGACTTCACTGAAAGCTTGGCTGTAAGCTGAATTACCTGTCCCATAGGACAGTACAGCGTCATCGGTGTGGGACCCTTGGATCTCCACACCTTCTTCTACCTGTGTTAGGTAGTGCTCAGTGAGTGCTGAAGGTGTCAGCCCGCAGAGGAGGTACTCGTGTTGGGTCAGAGTCTGGTCCACCTGATGAGTCTCCTCTGTCTCACCTGTATATGAAGGTTCACTTACCGGGTTTGTGGTCTCGGTTGGGGAATCCCATGTGACCTCAGCGGTACCTGTTGTTAGACAGTCAGTGTCCTGACCTTGGGGAGGCACCTCGATTGGCAGTGGACTGCTCACTGTGGCCCACATTGTCTGATTGCCATAATTTATAATCGCTTCAAAGCGATTTATAAAATCTTGGCCAACCACAAATGGAGTCTGGAGTGAGTCAAGTTCAGACACATATACCGGGTGGTATAGTGACATTTCGCCAATCTGCATGTGAACCATGGCTATTAGGGTTGTCCTCATCTGTGCGAGGCCCTGTTGCTCACCATAAGTGTATTTCACAAAGGGTATTTGCCTGTCAACATCGTTAGCGGCGGTCCTTAGCTCCTCAAACAGTTTGGCTGACATGATAGACACGTCAGAGCCGCAAACCAGGAGTGCTTCTTGCGCGAGGACCCCTTCCAATGTGAGTGGCAGATAAGCTCTCTTAGCTATCCCCCTTTTTATAAAGTTACACAGAAACCGCTTAGATTTTTCCACACGTTTCCGTGTACGTGTGACTCTGTCTGTGTAATCGTCGTTGCTGTCAGCATCATGATGGCTGTCTGCCTCATGACCTTCAGGATGTGGATTTTCAGCAATTTGTTTGCTGTCAGCATCTGGACTCTCAGGACGCTGATCATCAGCAAATTGTTTGCTGTCAGCATCTTTGACAGTGTTGACGATGTTGTCAACTGTGTGCACTGAGTTGTTGCAAAAGGCAGTGCTACGTGTCGCTTCGTCAGGTTGAACAACGTTGTTTGTGTCATCATCAAGGACAACGTCACACGTTGTGTCAGCTTGGTCAACCACTGTGACATTTAAATCATTTGACAAACAACTCACAACCTCAGTCACGTCCACGCGCGGAGGCGCCGTTTCCATAATCTGGAGCAAGTGTGACTCATTGCATGTCTCAAACTGTGCAGTTCGAGGGGCAGGGGCAGGAGGGCCGTTTCTCGTGGGTACATGTTGGGACCGACCATTGTTCAATGGTTCACGGTGCCCATGCAACCGCCTTCGAATCTCACCCACTGTGAGATCCATGAGAGAACTCTTTTGGTTCGATCCGAACCATCTGGGTTCATCTATAGAGCGAACACCTACCATGTGTGGGTCTCTGCTCATCTCAGGGTGTTCAACCTGAGGGGCAGGGGCAGCAGAACTCCCCGCGAACCGATCAGAGTCAATGTTCCAGCTGGACACAATCTGTGGTTTGTTATCATGAAAAACCTGTTCACTTTCGCACTCTGAAGGAGAGGGAACCTCTTCTACTTCCTGCGAGTGGGATGTGACCTTTTGACCTGGGCACACCACTGAGGGTGTTTTTCGTCGTTCGAGCATGTCAAAAAATTCCACAGCACATTGTTTAATTTCTGCCATGGTACTCTCTTTGCAATTAACATTGAAGCGAACACATTTCATTATGAAAGGTATTAGATTCAAAGTGAAACGACTTTTAAACAGGTAATCTTCCTCAATTCCAGGGACAGTTTTGTCCCCTGTGTAAGCAGAGAGGAGCCTGTCGTAAAACACCAGGGGATGTTCACCTGGTTCCTGAAGGACGTTCTTTGCAGCTAAGTGCCTATCAAATGATGAAACAGGCCCACAATTTGTTGATGCACCTGCTAGAACGTCCATCTTTGTACTGATTTTCTGTGAAAAATCAAGTAAAGTGGGTCTTATTTCACAGTGTGCAGTCTCATCATGTGATGCCTTCGGCAGTCAACATGGAGTCCAAGATGTGAGATCAAATAAAAATCAGTGATTTATATTAATTTGTCGACCTGTGACAACAAAATCGGCTGTCGTGGTATCAGGAGCCTCATGTGTGTTATTTTAAACTCGCAGTTTAAAATCAACAGGGACAGACAGCTTGTTTTGCACAGAATTGATGATAAAAGTGTCAAGTTTTATCAAATAGCAGACATGTCTGTCTGAATACTGTGTAACTGTTCTGCCATCAACATTTGATTATATGTGAAAATCAAATGAAAAGGTGCTGTTTCCGCAACATTTCAAAATGTACTCTATTCAAAAACAGGAAAGTTGAAATGTTAGATACAGTTGCATCAAACTGTATTCTTAGACGTGACCAGCAGATGGGGGCACCACGCTGGATAAGTCTATCACAGCGAGCGCAATTCTCTTTCTGACCGCTATAGAGGCGCTGTTGTCACCTGTGAGCGCAGCCGTGAGCTGCTAAACATTCACAGACGTCTAACAACGGATCAAAAACAGCAATCATAAAAATCTAGGGCATTGACGTGACAAAACTCCAGAACCCCAGTCTCACAAAAACGAAATCATGTGAGCAAAATCGGTTGAACTGTGAAACCTTTTAAACTGCGTTGAAAAGAAATAAGGTCGGTCCCCATAAAACAGTTGCAGCTCCCGGTGTCATGTGACCCGGTCACATGGCGATCGGCAGTTTCAGAGCAACTGACTCAATCCACCCATTAAAATCCCAAAAACACCGCGATGAAACAGTCTTTTCAGAGATAGTAACGGACAAACAAGCATGAAGCCTGTAAGAGCAGGTTTACCGAAGTGAAAGTTGACGAGGAGTGGGCTCCCCCACCCCGCAAGCGTCAACACTTACAGCGTAACCGACCAATCACAGCGAAGACAGAACTGTAGTTCTAAAACCCAAGTGTTCATGGGAAATTGTGTCTCCCAAACCTAACGCCACCCACATGTGACGCGGCGTTCGAGCGGTGTGTTCACGGACCTGCGGTCGGTCGAACAAGAGCGTGGAACGGACTTTTTAACGTTCTAAAACAGTCATAAATATCGCAAAACACAGCGGTTAAGCCAGTCTTCGACGATATCACGTGC
>JBBPBX010085049.1:0-15169 GCA_038048925.1 Garcialebias charrua
CTCATGAATAAATAAATAATAAGAATAATCACTGCAAAATATCACATCATGCTGATGCTGATCTGTTTTCTTGTTGCTGTGTTCATCTGTGACCATCTGCTCATACAGACTCATGTTCGTGCTGCTGTTTGTAATGATGTTTCTCTATTACATTAGGGCTTAGTGTATTTCTAGTTGATGTTTTTCTTAGTTAATCCTAGATGTTATTACTGTTTTTCTCTTGCATTTGTTGTTGGATGTAACTGGGACCATGTGTACATAATCTCGTTTCATCACATGTACCACATGCGGTGCAAATGACAATAAAGACTCTCTGACTCATCCAGCACAAGGACTCTTCTGTCTACTACCCTCAGGCAGAAGATACATGAGTCTGTCATCTCGTACAAAAAGACTAAAGGACAGTTATTGTCCACAAGTAGTCAGATTACTGAACTACTGATAATAACACTGAACAACTGGCCACATCTGTGACAACTAATATTTTTATTGCTGCTGCGTGATGTGGCTGAATCATGTATGTCACTACCTTACCATCATAATTCATCTCAATGTTCCTCACTACCTGTGCAATAATAAGTACTGTGAAGAAAACAAGTATTTGAACATCCTGCGACTTTGCAAGTTCTCTCACTTGGAAATCATGGAGGAGTCTGAAATTTACAACTTGGGTGCATGTCCACTGTGAGAGACATAATCGAAAGATAAAATCCAGAAATCACAATGTATAATTTTTTTAATAATGTATTTGTGTGTTACTGCTGCAAATAAGTGAAAATCCATGTTAATGTTTGGTACAGTAGTCTTTGTTTGCAGTTACAGAGGTCAAAGGTTTCCTGTAGTTCACACACTGCAGCAGCAGGAGTTTGTATCATTCCTCTACAGATCTTCTCTAGATCAACCAGCATGACTGTCACTGACAAACAGAGTTTGAATTGAGCTCCCTCCGAACATTTTCTATAGGGTTTAGGTCTGGAGACTGACTAGTCCACTCCAGAACCTTGATCTGCTTCTTACAGAGCCACTCCTTGGTTCTACTGGCTGTGTGCTTCAGGTCCTTGGTTCTCCTGGTTGTGTGCTTCAGGTCCTTGGTTCTCCTGGCTGTGTGCTTCAGGTCCTTGGTTCTCCTGGCTGTGTGCTTCAGGTCCTTGGTTCTCCTGGCTGTGTGCTTCAGGTCCTTGGTTCTCCTGGCTGTGTGCTTCAGGTCCTTGGTTCTCCTGGTTGTGTGCTTCAGGTCCTTGGTTCTCCTGGTTGTGTGCTTCAGGTCCTTGGTTCTCCTGGTTGTGTGCTTCAGGTCCTTGGTTCTCCTGGTTGTGTGCTTCAGGTCCTTGGTTCTCCTGGTTGTGTGCTTCAGGTCCTTGGTTCTCCTGGCTGTGTGCTTCAGGTCCTTGGTTCTCCTGGCTGTGTGCTTCAGGTCCTTGGTTCTCCTGGCTGTGTGCTTCAGGTCCTTGGTTCTCCTGGCTGTGTGCTTCAGGTCCTTGGTTCTCCTGGTTGTGTGCTTCAGGTCCTTGGTTCTCCTGGTTGTGCTTCAGGTCCTTGGTTCTCCTGGTCTTGTGTGCTTCAGGTCCTTGGTTCTCCTGGCTGTGTGCTTCAGGTCCTTGGTTCTCCTGGTTGTGTGCTTCAGGTCCTTGGTTCTCCTGGCTGTGTGCTTCAGGTCCTTGGTTCTCCTGGCTGTGTGTTTCAGGTCCTTGGTTCTCCTGGCTGTGTGCTTCAGGTCCTTGGTTCTCCTGGCTGTGTGTTTCAGGTCCTTGGTTCTCCTGGCTGTGTGCTTCAGGTCCTTGGTTCTCCTGGCTGTGTGTTTCAGGTCCTTGGTTCTCCTGGCTGTGTGCTTCAGGTCCTTGGTTCTCCTGGCTGTGTGCTTCAGGTCCTTGGTTCTCCTGGTTGTGTGCTTCAGGTCCTTGGTTCTCCTGGCTGTGTGCTTCAGGTCCTTGGTTCTCCTGGTTGTGTGCTTCAGGTCCTTGGTTCTCCTGGTTGTGTGCTTCAGGTCCTTGGTTCTCCTGGCTGTGTGCTTCAGGTCCTTGGTTCTCCTGGTTGTGTGCTTCAGGTCCTTGGTTCTCCTGGCTGTGTGTTTCAGGTCCTTGGTTCTCCTGGTTGTGTGCTTCAGGTCCTTGGTTCTCCTGGCTGTGTGCTTCAGGTCCTTGGTTCTCCTGGTTGTGTGCTTCAGGTCCTTGGTTCTCCTGGCTGTGTGCTTCAGGTCCTTGGTTCTCCTGGTTGTGTGCTTCAGGTCCTTGGTTCTCCTGGCTGTGTGCTTCAGGTCCTTGGTTCTCCTGGTTGTGTGCTTCAGGTCCTTGGTTCTCCTGGCTGTGTGCTTCAGGTCCTTGGTTCTCCTGGTTGTGTGCTTCAGGTCCTTGGTTCTCCTGGTTGTGTGCTTCAGGTCCTTGGTTCTCCTGGCTGTGTGCTTCAGGTCCTTGGTTCTCCTGGTTGTGTGCTTCAGGTCCTTGGTTCTCCTGGTTGTGTGCTTCAGGTCCTTGGTTCTCCTGGCTGTGTGCTTCAGGTCCTTGGTTCTCCTGACTGTGTGCTTCAGGTCCTTGGTTCTCCTGGTTGTGTGCTTCAGGTCCTTGGTTCTCCTGGCTGTGTGCTTCACTTGGACTTGTCTTCAGCCTTTGATACAGTGGATCACACTGTTTTGATCAACAGAATGAGAGAGTTTTTTGGCATTTCTGGCACTGTTTTAAATTGGTTTATTTCTTATTTATCCGAAAGGTCTTTTACTGTTTTTATGAACAATGTTCACTCTGATGTTGCGCGGCTGTCTTGTGGGGTACCCCAAGGTTCAGTTTTGGGCCCGATCCTCTTTTTATTGTATCTACGCCCTTTAGGTTTTATTTTGAAACGTTACAGTAATGTATCTTATCACTTGTATGCTGACGACATCCAGCTGTACTGTTCTTTTCGAACTTCTGAGTTCCATAAATTGACTGAACTCAGAAACTGTCTGTTGGATATCAAATCATGGCTGAACGACAATTATCTACAGTTAAATGCAAATAAAACAGAGACTCTTATCATTGCCCCGGATGATAAAATCCAAATTATCCAACAGCATCTTACGTTTTTAAATCTTTCAGTAAATAAGAACATCAGAAATTTGGGTGTCGTCTTTGATAGTTCTTTATCTTTGGACAGTCATTGTAAAGTGTTAGTTAGAAATTGTTTTTATCATCTAAGAAACATTTCGAAATTACGAAGTATTGTATCACAGAAGGAACTGGAGATGATTGTTCATGCTTTTATTTCGTCTCGGTTAGATTACTGTAACAGTCTTTTAATGGGTCTGAACAAATCTTCTTTAGCTCGCCTTCAGTCTGTGCAAAATGCTGCAGCGAGGCTGCTAACTAGAACCAATAGAAGAGCCCATATCACTCCTGTTCTGGCCTCCCTGCATTGGCTCCCCGTGCATTTCAGGAGTCATTTTAAAATTTTGGTTTTAACTTTCAGGGCATTGCATGGTCAGGCTCCCAAATATTTATCGGACCTTTTGAAGCCTCTCCGTCCCACCAGGACTTTGAGATCTTCAAATCAAATGCTACTGATGGTACCAAGAACGTATTTTAAAACACGTGGAGACAGAGCATTCCAAGTGGTGGCCCCGAGGCTTTGGAACGCTCTCCCTCTGTCACTGCGCAGCTCAGACTCTATCGACTCTTTTAAAAAAGATCTTAAAACGTATTTATTCAGACTGGCTTTTAATTAAATTTTATGTATTTTTTCTTTTTATTCTTTTTATTTTTGCTTGTGAAGCACTTTGTGATGTCATTGTCTGTGAAAGGTGCTATATAAATAAAGTTTACTTACTTACTTACTTACTTACTTCAGGTCCTTGGTTCTCCTGGCTGTGTGCTTCAGGTACTTGGTTCTCCTGGCTGTGTGCTTCAGGTACTTGGTTCTCCTGGCTGTGTGCTTCAGGTCCTTGGTTCTCCTGGCTGTGTGCTTCAGGTCCTTGGTTCTCCTGACTGTGTGCTTCAGGTCCTTGGTTCTCCTGGCTGTGTGCTTCAGGTCCTTGGTTCTCCTGGTTGTGTGCTTCAGGTCCTTGGTTCTCCTGGCTGTGTGCTTCAGGTCCTTGGTTCTCCTGGCTGTGTGCTTCAGGTCCTTGGTTCTCCTGGCTGTGTGCTTCAGGTCCTTGGTTCTCCTGGTTGTGTGCTTCAGGTCCTTGGTTCTCCTGGCTGTGTGCTTCAGGTCCTTGGTTCTCCTGGTTGTGTGCTTCAGGTCCTTGGTTCTCCTGGCTGTGTGCTTCAGGTCCTTGGTTCTCCTGGCTGTGTGCTTCAGGTCCTTGGTTCTCCTGGCTGTGTGCTTCAGGTCCTTGGTTCTCCTGGCTGTGTGCTTCAGGTCCTTGGTTCTCCTGGTTGTGTGCTTCAGGTCCTTGGTTCTCCTGGCTGTGTGCTTCAGGTCCTTGGTTCTCCTGGCTGTGTGCTTCAGGTCCTTGGTTCTCCTGGCTGTGTGCTTCAGGTCCTTGGTTCTCCTGGTTGTGTGCTTCAGGTCCTTGGTTCTCCTGGTTGTGTGCTTCAGGTCCTTGGTTCTCCTGGCTGTGTGCTTCAGGTCCTTGGTTCTCCTGGCTGTGTGCTTCAGGTCCTTGGTTCTCCTGGCTGTGTGCTTCAGGTCCTTGGTTCTCCTGGCTGTGTGCTTCAGGTCCTTGGTTCTCCTGGCTGTGTGCTTCAGGTCCTTGGTTCTCCTGGTTGTGTGCTTCAGGTCCTTGGTTCTCCTGGTTGTGTGCTTCAGGTCCTTGGTTCTCCTGGTTGTGTGCTTCAGGTCCTTGGTTCTCCTGGTTGTGTGCTTCAGGTCCTTGGTTCTCCTGGCTGTGTGCTTCAGGTCCTTGGTTCTCCTGGTTGTGTGCTTCAGGTCCTTGGTTCTCCTGGCTGTGTGCTTCAGGTCCTTGGTTCTCCTGGCTGTGTGCTTCAGGTCCTTGGTTCTCCTGGCTGTGTGCTTCAGGTCCTTGGTTCTCCTGGTTGTGTGCTTCAGGTCCTTGGTTCTCCTGGCTGTGTGCTTCAGGTCCTTGGTTCTCCTGGTTGTGTGCTTCAGGTCCTTGGTTCTCCTGGTTGTGTGCTTCAGGTCCTTGGTTCTCCTGGCTGTGTGCTTCAGGTCCTTGGTTCTCCTGGTTGTGTGCTTCAGGTCCTTGGTTCTCCTGGCTGTGTGCTTCAGGTCCTTGGTTCTCCTGGTTGTGTGCTTCAGGTCCTTGGTTCTCCTGGTTGTGTGCTTCAGGTCCTTGGTTCTCCTGGCTGTGTGCTTCAGGTCCTTGGTTCTCCTGGCTGTGTGCTTCAGGTCCTTGGTTCTCCTGGCTGTGTGCTTCAGGTCCTTGGTTCTCCTGGTTGTGTGCTTCAGGTCCTTGGTTCTCCTGGTTGTGTGCTTCAGGTCCTTGGTTCTCCTGGTTGTGTGCTTCAGGTCCTTGGTTCTCCTGGTTGTGTGCTTCAGGTCCTTGGTTCTCCTGGTTGTGTGCTTCAGGTCCTTGGTTCTCCTGGTTGTGTGCTTCAGGTCCTTGGTTCTCCTGGTTGTGAGCTTCAGGTCCTTGGTTCTCCTGGTTGTGAGCTTCAGGTCCTTGGTTCTCCTGGTTGTGAGCTTCAGGTCCTTGGTTCTCCTGGTTGTGTGCTTCAGGTCCTTGGTTCTCCTGGTTGTGTGCTTCAGGTCCTTGGTTCTCCTGGTTGTGTGCTTCAGGTCCTTGGTTCTCCTGGTTGTGAGCTTCAGGTCCTTGGTTCTCCTGGTTGTGTGCTTCAGGTCCTTGGTTCTCCTGGTTGTGAGCTTCAGGTCCTTGGTTCTCCTGGTTGTGTGCTTCAGGTCCTTGGTTCTCCTGGTTGTGTGCTTCAGGTCCTTGGTTCTCCTGGTTGTGTGCTTCAGGTCCTTGGTTCTCCTGGTTGTGTGCTTCAGGTCCTTGGTTCTCCTGGTTGTGTGCTTCAGGTCCTTGGTTCTCCTGGTTGTGTGCTTCAGGTCCTTGGTTCTCCTGGTTGTGTGCTTCAGGTCCTTGGTTCTCCTGGTTGTGTGCTTCAGGTCCTTGGTTCTCCTGGTTGTGTGCTTCAGGTCCTTGGTTCTCCTGGTTGTGTGCTTCAGGTCCTTGGTTCTCCTGGCTGTGTGCTTCAGGTCCTTGGTTCTCCTGGTTGTGTGCTTCAGGTCCTTGGTTCTCCTGGTTGTGTGCTTCAGGTCCTTGGTTCTCCTGGTTGTGTGCTTCAGGTCCTTGGTTCTCCTGGTTGTGTGCTTCAGGTCCTTGGTTCTCCTGGCTGTGTGCTTCAGGTCCTTGGTTCTCCTGGTTGTGTGCTTCAGGTCCTTGGTTCTCCTGGCTGTGTGCTTCAGGTCCTTGGTTCTCCTGGTTGTGTGCTTCAGGTCCTTGGTTCTCCTGGCTGTGTGCTTCAGGTCCTTGGTTCTCCTGGTTGTGTGCTTCAGGTGCTTGGTTCTCCTGGTTGTGTGCTTCAGGTCATTGTCATGTTGGAAGATCCAGCCATGACCCATCTTCAATGTTCTGAGGGAAGGAGGTTCATCCCCAAATCTCTCAATACATGGCCCCGGTCATCTTCTCCTTACTACAGTGCAGTCATCCTGTTGCATGTGCAGAAAAACACCCCCAAAGCATGATGCTTCCACACCCATGCTTCACAGTAGGGATGGTGTTTTTGGGGATGGTACTCATCATTCTTCATCCTCCAAACATGGTGAGTGGAATTAAAGACCAAAAAAGTTCTAGTTTGGTCTCATCTGACCACATAACTTTCTCCCATGACTCCTCTGGATCATCCAAATGGTCGTGGACAAACTTAAGACGGGCCTGGACGTGCGCCGATTGAAGCAGGGGAACCTTCAGTGACATGCATGATTTTAAACTATGACAGTAACCATGGAAACAGTGATGCCAGCTCTCTTCAGGTCATTGACCAGCTCCTCCCGTGTAGTTCTGGTTTTGTGGTAGTTCCCCCACCATGTGTCGTTGTGTCCCTGGGCAAGACACTTAACCCCGAGTTGCTCCCGGTAGGACTGGCTGGCGCCTTGCATGGCAGACTACCACTACCGGTGTATGAATGTGTGTATGAATGTGTGGATGGCTGGTACTGTAAAGCGCTTTGGGGCCCCTCATAGGGGGCTGGAAAGCGCTATAGAAGTACCGTATTTTCCGGTGTATAGGTCGCACCGTTGTATAGGTCGCAGTGTCTAATATTTATCAATAAACTGGAAAAATCCGTAAATAGGTCGCACCGGTGTATAGGTCGCACCTAGGTCGCACTGTGTCTCACTTTAATATTTGTTAAATAAAGATATATTCTATTCTATTCTATTGTTAATAAATTATTACAAATCAGCTTATTTCAAAATGTAAATACCACCAACATCATTAAAATTAAACTACAGACTCCTAAAAAAATGTTTGTTGGCTGCCTTTTTTGTAAAACTGTGTCTCACTTTGATATTTGTTAATAAATTATTACAAATCAGCTTATTTCAAAATGTAAATACCACCAACATCATTAAAATTAAACTACAGACTCCTAAAAAAATGTTTGTTGGCTGCCTTTTTTGTAAAACTGTGTCTCACTTTGATATTTGTTAATAAATTATTACAAATCAGCTTATTTCAAAATGTAAATACCACCAACATCATTAAAATTAAACTACAGACTCCTAAAAAAATGTTTGTTGGCTGCCTTTTTTGTAAGACTGTGTCTCACTTTAATTTTTGTTAATAAATGACAAATCAGTTGCAGCTGAAGGTGATCTGCTCAGAGTTGCAGTTGCTGTGGAAACCAGTGCAGGATAGCTGCATCAGAGCCATATAAAGTGAGAGTTGCGACACTTCCATAGAGTTCCGTTGTAAGAATGGAATGCGGAAGTCACGTGGGTCATGGAGGGGGCGATTTGTTCCATGGCTCTGTTTAACAGTCTGACTCTGCCTGCAGTAGCGCTCCGTTGCCGCCAGAGGGCGCAGCTCCACAAGGTTTCCATGGCCGTTGTTTGGAACGATTGACTGCCAGTTGGCGACTTCAAAGAGTGTCAGAACTCTCTATATATACGGCTCTGGATAGCTGCATTATCTGGAGCATCTGGAGGTGGGGCTGACTGTGAGCACTTGCACTGCCCGCTGGTGGCCGAAACTGGTACTGCACTTGCATTGCCCCCTGGTGGCCGAAACTGGTACTGCACCATTTTATGCAACAGGGAAAAAGGGCCATAACTCAGCCAAAAATTGGTCTAAAAATATGAAAAAAAATCCATAAATAGGTCGCACTGGTGTATAGGTCGCAGGCCTTGAAAAAACCATAAAAAGGTGCGACCTATACAGCGGAAAATACGGTAAGCTCCATTTACCATTTGATTCCTCACCTTTCTTAGGATCATTGATACACCACAAGGTCAGATCTTGCATGGAGCCCCAGTCTGAGGGAGATTGACAGTCATGTTTAACTTCTTCCATTTTCTAATAATTGATCCAACAGTTGGTCTTTTTTCACCAAACTGCTTGACAACTGGCCCGTAGCCATTTTCCAGCCTTGAGGAAGATGCTGGTGAAGATTCTCAGTCGTCCAGGACATGATAAATCAAAAAGGCGTTCAATACAAGATCAACTGGACTTTATACACATGATACTCCATACTCCACAGTAGGGCTGGACGATATGGCCAAAATTTTTATCACGATACATTATAGTTCTTAATTTCGGTCGATATCGATATAATTCGATATCGATATAAACAATATAAAAGCCTAAAAAAAAACTATAAACTATACAAATAAATTAATGTTCTCCTTGTATTTGTATTTAGCCTCCAAAAAGATGGAAATCACCATCAAATAAACATAAACTTCTCAACCCAATAATTCTCAGTCGGGTCATCTGGACACTTTCTTTTTTATAGAAACGTTTCACCCTCCATCCTCCATCCAATTTCTATAAAAAGAAACTGTCCAGATGACCCGACTGAAAATTATTGGATTTGGTACGTGGATTATTGAGCATGAACTTTCTTGCCATAAAATTCTCAACTGTGTCAATATTAATAGTTTTAACTTTAAACATCTTTAAAATTTACAGCATTGAAATTCATAGTTAATTAAATAAAACTTTTGGGTGTTGTTATTTATAAGAAGCTGACATAGAAATCTCATGGAAATTACTTAAGAATAAAAATAACAAAATCAATTGCATTACTGTATAAAGTAAAATAGTTTTTGAATGACAAAGTTTTGAATATATTGAATAATGTAATGATTGTTCCATATTTAATCTGTTGTATTGAAGTTTGGGGAAAAGCATGTAAAACTATTACAAACCCTGTTTTTTTTGTTTTGTTTTTAAAGAGCTACAAGAATTATTAGTAGGAAGTGCTATGGTCACCCAACAAATATTTCATCAGTTTAAATTATTAAAATTTTATGATTTGGTTGAACATAGTATTTTACAAGTCATGTATAAAACTGAAAAAAAAATTACCCCCCAAATATTCAATTAAAATTTGTTTAAAGTTATTAAACCCTGAAGGGAATGTAAATGTTTGTAAAACCTCCATTTAGGACTAGTTTGAAGGAGCTGAGTTGTAAATCAGGAAACAGGATTGTGTTGACTTGATATCACCATAAACATTTCTAATAGCCCTTTCATAAGACATGTCGGTCCGGCTTTTATGCGGGTTCAAGTTTCCAAAGAGCATTCAGAAAACACGCAAACGCGGTTTGGCGGATTAAATTGACGCGCCTTTGATCCCCCTCTGACCCGCCACGGTTCATAGTATCAGCCCCGGATCTGAGCCGCGCAGAGCCACTTATGAATGCAAGACGCACGATCCGCGCTCAGAATACAGATGCCATCAGTGTGCGAGCGCAGTCAACAGGCAGATTTATATTAAAAATGACAAGAAACCACTGTATAAACTAGTTTCGCTTTTGTTTCCCCCTCTAGCAGCGGCGCAGCGCGCTAGTGTGTGTGTGTGTGTGTTTCTCTTTTTTTTTCCCCTCTCTCTCGCAGCGACTCTGTGTGGGGTCTTCAAAACGTCAGGTGTGTGTGTGTGCTGCGCGTGGGCTGGAGTCAGACATCAGCTGTGCATTTATTATGAGGAAATATTTAAAAAGACACGACAACTTGTAAACGTCTGACGTCTGTCCCACGTCGCGGTCGAGTCCAGCTCTGCTCCACGCCTCTTTTGAAGCCGCGTTGCGGCTTCTTTTCTGAACACGTTTATTTGAGCTGGACCAACCCGCATTCAACTGTGGTCTTATGAATGACCCGATGGGCATTAAAGCCGGACTGGTCGGTGCGGGAATAGCGCGGGTCTGACTTATGAAAGGGGCTTAAAACTATTTATATGTTTTAAAAGATGATTAAATCAAAGTTGTTGGGAAGGTGTGGTGCAGGTGAAGTGAAGGTTGTTGTGTTTGTAGTTATTTTGTATTTTTTAAACAAGGGGCAGATATTAAAACACTATTTTCGTCTTTCTGCACATTTTCATTCAGTGTTTTTTCTTCTTCTGATGAATTTGTTTTATTTTGAATAAAAAAACATGCAGCGCTGCTGGGGCTGTTTGTTTACGTCGTAGTTTCAGGGAAACGTTGGCTCAAACTTTATTGTTCTTCATCTTCTGACTCTCATATTATATCGAGTGGAAACTCTTCAGATTAAACAAGTTAGATGTTTCCACCGCTAGTTAGAACGACTTTGTCACGTTTTGCAAAATAAAGAAACCGAGTAAGACTCGCTGCAGATGAGACCTGCAGTTTAACAAAACCGAACTACGTCCACACCGACGAATTAGTCTTTCCTCTCATCAGTGATGTCGTCTGCTTTCTCTTCGCTTGTGAAACTTTGTTCAGTCACATTCTGACGGTCATGAGCACTCGTTTGACTCGTTTTGAAGCGAAAACTTAACGCGCTTTGGAGACTAGCTTAGCTTTTAGCCTGCTACCGCTAACGCCTGCTGCTGGACTGAGCGCTGCGTAACAACGACGTCACCACGCACGTTTTGTGTCACAGCTTTTTCTGTCCGGGCGGGTTGTTGAAGCAGCCGCTCCAACCCGAACAGAAACAGAAAAACGTCAGTGAAATCCTATCGAAATATCGAAAATATGCTTAAACTTCATATCATCGTTATTGAATAAAAGTATATCGCGATATTTATCGTTATTGAATTATCGTCCAGCACTACTCCACAGCCTTGTGGAGGTCTACAGTTTTATCTCTGGTGTCTTTGGACAGCTCTTTGGTCTTAGCCATGTCAGTAGTGGGAGTCTTAAGCCCCCAGTAGAGCTGCGCGTACTGGCTATACGCCTCTGTACGACGTATGTACGCAGAGGCAAAAGCGTAGCCCCGCGTAGCCCCTCAGGGCACGAACGCGCAAAGCTCTTTTTTTTACGACCGCGCACGCTTGCGCGGTGTCTGACCATAAACTTCCCCGGCGCCGGACTGTTTTGTATGTTACACAAATGAATTAAATTCCCCTTCTTCATCGCTGATCAGGACTTTTGTTTTGTTTTTTTGCCAAAAGTCAAGTAAAAGCTTAATCCTCCGTTCACTCCATGACTGAAATGAATGAATTCAGGTCCTACCTGGCTGCGCGAGGTTTTAAATATTTCCTGATGGGCTGTGGGCTGCAGGAAAAGTGCTCCTTGTTTTTTTTCCCACTTTTTATTAGTTTTTATTAACATATAAAGTTAGAAAGACTGCAACGGCTGCAGCCGAGCTACCACAGCTGAAGCCAGCTGGTTGGCCTGCTCGAGCTGTCAATCATTTCAGTAGGCGTGTCAGCAAGTGACCAATCAGCGACCTCAGTGTGTCCCCTCTGCGCGCAGCTGCTCACATTACAACAAGGATTTGGAGTGAAAACGCGAGCATTTAACGTGAGAAAGAAAGCAGAGCTGTGCCAGCGAACGCGTGCGCACAGAATGCACGCGTAGAGTGGCGTAGAGGCAGGACGCTGAGGTCTACTGGAGGCTTTACTGATTGTGTGGGATGGACAGGTGTCTTTATGTAGCTAACCACCTCAAACAGGTGCTTCTAATTTAGAATAATAAGTGGAGTGGAGGTGGACTTTTAGAGGAGGACTAACAGGTCTATGAGGACCAGAACTGTTGATGATTGGCGGGTGTTCAAATACTTGTTTTTATCAGTAACACACAAATAAATTATTTTTAAAAATCATACATTGTGATTCCTCTCCCTGGGCTGCCACCTTACCGTGGTGGAGGGGTTTGAGTGTCCCAATGATCCTAGGAGCTATGCTGTCAGGGGCTTCATGCCCCTAGAAGGGTCACCCAAGGCAGACAGGTCCTAGGTGAGGGACCAGACAAAGTGCAGCCCAAAGACCCCTTATGATGAGTACAATTAATGGATACAATGTTCCCTCGCCCGGACGCGGGTCACCGGGGCCCCACTCTGGAGCCAGGCCCGGAGGTGGGGCACGTTGGCGAGCGCCTGGTGGCCGGGCTTTTACCCATGGAGCTCGGCCGGGCACAGCCCGAAGAGGAGACGTGGGTCCCCCTTCCCATGGGCTCACCACCTATGGGAGGGGCCAAAGGGGTCGGGTGCAATGTGGGATGGGTGGTGGCCGAGGGCGGGGACCCTGGCGGTCTGATCCTCGGCTACAGAAGCTGGCCATTGGGACATGGAATGTCACCTCTCTGGTGGGGAAGGAGCCTGAGCTAGTGTGTGAGGTTGAGAGGTTCCGGCTAGAAATAGTCGGACTCACCTCAACGCATGGCTCTGGCTCTGGAACCAGTTTCCTTGAGAGGGGTTGGACACTCTTCCACTCTGGAGTTGCCCCTGGTGAGAGGCGCCGAGCAGGAGTGGGCATACTTGTTGCCCCCCATCTTGGTGCCTGTACGTTGGGGTTCACCCCGGTGAACGAGAGGGTAGCCTCCCTTCGCCTACGTGTGGGGGGACGGGCTCTGACTGTTGTTTGTGCCTATGCGCCAAACGGCAGCGCAGATTACCCACCCTTTTTGGAGTCCTTGGAGGGGGTATTGGAGAGTGCGCCTCCTGGGGACTCCCTTGTTCTACTGGGGGACTTCAACGCTCACGTGGGCAATGACAGTGAGACCTGGAGGGGTGTGGTTGGGAGGAACGGCCCCCCTGATCTGAACCCGAGTGGTGTTCTGTTATTGGACTTCTGTGCTCGTCATGGATTGTCCATAACGAACACCATGTTCAGGCATAAGGGTGTACATATGTGCTCTTGGCACCAGGACACCCTAGGTCGCAGTTCGATGATCGACTTTGTTGTCGTCTCATCTGATCTGCGGCCGCATGTCCTGGACACTCGGGTGAAGAGAGGGGCGGAGCTGTCCACTGACCACTACCTGGTGGTGAGTTGGCTCCGATGGTGGGGGAGGATGCCGGTCAGACCTGGCAGACCCAAACGTATTGTGAGGGTCTGCTGGGAACGTCTGGCAGAGTCTCCCGTAAGACGGAGCTTTAACTCCCACCTCCGGGAGAGCTTTGAACACGTTCCGAGGGAGGCGGGGGACATTGAGTCCGAGTGGGCCATGTTCCGCGCCTCTATTGTCGAGGCAGCTTATCAGAGTTGTGGCCGCAAGGTTGTTGGTGCCTGTCGTGGTGGCAACCCTCGAACCCGGTGGTGGACACCGGCGGTGAGGGATGCTGTCATGCTGAAGGAGTCCTATTGGGCCTTTTTGGCCTGTGGGACCCCGGAAGCAGCAGATAGGTACCGACAGTCCAAGCGGCATGCGGCTCGGGTGGTTGCTGAGGCAAAAACTCGGGCGTGGGAGGAGTTCGGAGAGGCCATGGAGAATGACTTCCGTACGGCTTCGAGGCGATTCTGGTCCACCATCCGGCGTCTCAGGGGGGGAAAGCGGTACGCGACCAACACCATTTATGGTGGGGATGGCGTGCTGTTGACCTCAACTCGGGATGTTGTGAGTCGGTGGGCGGAATACTTCGAAGACCTCCTCAATCCTACTGGCACGTCTTCCACTGAGGAAGCGGAGCCTGGGGACTTTGGATCGGGCTCTCCAATCTCTGGTGCTGAGGTCACCGAGGTGGTTAAAAAGCTCCGCGGTGGCAGGGCTCCGGGGGTGGATGAGATTCGCCCTGAGTTCCTTAGGGCTCTGGATGTTGTGGGGTTGTGTTGGCTTACGCGACTCTGCAATATCGCGTGGACATCGGGGGCAGTTCCCTTGGATTGGCAGACTGGGGTGGTGGTTCCCCTATTCAAAAAGGGGGACCGTAGGGTGTGTTCCAACTATAGGGGGATCACACTCTTAAGCCTCCCTGGTAAGGTCTATTCAGGGGTTCTGGAGAGGAGGGTCCGTCGGATAGTCGAACCTCGGATTCAGGAGGAGCAATGTGGTTTTCGTGCTGGTCGTGGAACACTGGACCAGCTCTACACCCTCAGCAGGTCCTGGAGGGTGCGTGGGAGTTTGCCCAACCAGTTTACATGTGCTTTGTGGACTTGGAAAAGGCATTCGACCGCGTCCCTCGGGGGTTCTGTGGGGGGTACTCCGGGAGTATGGGGTACCAGGCCCATTGATATGGGCTGTTAGGTCCCTGTACGACCGGTGTCAGAGCTTGGTCCGCATTGCCGGCAGTAAGTCAGGCTCGTTTCCAGTGAGAGTTGGACTCCGCCAAGGTTGCCCTTTGTCACCGATTCTGTTCATAACTTTTATGGACAGAATTTCTAGGCGCAGCCAAGGTGTTGAGAGGATCCGTTTTGGTGGCCTTAGAATCGCTTCTCTGTTTTTTGCAGATGATGTGGTCCTATTGGCTTCATCAGATCGTGATCTACAGCTTTCGCTGGAGCGGTTTGCAGCCGAGTGTGATGCGGCCGGGATGAGGATCAGTTCCTCCAAATCCGAGGCCATGGTCTTGAGCCGGAAAAGGGTAGCATGCCCTCTCCGGGTCGGGGAGGAGGTCCTGCCCCAAGTGGAGGAGTTTAAGTATCTCGGGGTCTTGTTCACGAATGAGGGAAAACTGGAGCGTGAGATCGATAGGCGGATAGGTGCAGCATCCGCAGTGAAGCGGGCGCTGTACCGGTCTGTCGTGGTGAAGAGAGAGCTGAGTCGAAAGGCAAAGCTCTCAATTTACCGATCGATCTACGTTCCCACCCTCATCTATGGTCATGAGCTTTGGGTTGTGACCGAAAGAACGAGATCTCGGATACAAGCAGCTAGGGCTGGGCGATATGGAAAAAATCATATATCACGATATGGACTTTTTTATATCACGATAACGATATATATCACGATATATACAACA
>JBBPBX010085050.1:0-15169 GCA_038048925.1 Garcialebias charrua
TTGGCAAGAGAAGTTGATACACTTCCCCACCGCCATCTGGGCGAAATATTTGCCGATACATTAAACCATCCAATTCGGCCAAGCGGTCCCATTGGTTGACCAATGCAAGGGCAGATTTTGAAAGCCCTTGCCGCTCCTCACGATTTGGCCGCTCCTTCCTTTGCCAGAAGACAAGGACCTCTTGAAGGACCGGGTCAGCCTGCTGGAGAGCACAGAGATCATCAGGGGAAAGAGAGGGAAAGACAGTTACAGAGGACTGGATGGCTGATGTTTGCTCACTCTGCACAGCTAGCTGCAGTGGCTGAGGCACGGGAGTACCTGAGCCCAACAAAGTCACTTCCAGTGTAGCTGGCCAAGGCCGGCGAGAAAGAGCGTCAGCATTTTGATTAGATTTAGCAGGTCGATACTTCAACTCAAAGTTAAAGGAAGCAAGCTGGGCTGCCCAACGCTGCTCCACTGCTCCAAGCTTAGCCGTATCCAAATGGCTCAGAGGATTATTGTCGGTATAAACAATACACCGATGACCCAAAAGATAATCTCTAAATTTTTCTGTCATGGCCCATTTCAGGCCCAACAGCTCCAATTTCATTGAGCTGTAATTTGACATGTTTCGCTCGCTAGGTCTTAACCCGCGGCTAGCGAAAGCAATGGGTCTTATCCTCCCCTCCTGTTCCTGAGACAAGACTGCTCCCAAACCACAATGGCTTGCATCCACCTCCAAAACAAAAGGGAGGGAGAAATCGGCATAAGCAAGGACCGGGGCAGACGTGAGCTTGGTCTTGATAGCCTCAAAACTCTGTTGGCACTCCTCAGTCCAAGCTCCAGCAATACTCTGGGCACCTTTCTTTTTAGACATTTTACCAGCTAGCTCTGCAGCTCTACGATGCAAGGGGGCAGCCATCTTAGCAAAACCTTCCACAAACCTTCGGTAATAGCTAGCGAATCCTAAAAAGGAACGCAACTCAGTGGCTGTGGTGGGTACAGGCCAATTTGCTACCACCTCAATTTTAGCGGGGTCAGTGGCTACTCCTTGGTCAGAAATTACATGGCCCAGGTAGTGCACCTCCCGCTGGAAAAAATGGCACTTACTGAGCTTAGCTTTAAGGCCCTCCTTTTGAAGCCGTCCCAACACCACATCCAACCTCTCCAGATGCTGCTGTACAGAGGATGAAAACACAACAATGTCATCTAAATACAGCAAAAGAGATTGGCATTGCTGGTCACCAAAAATGCGTTGCATCAAACGCTGAAATGTACCCGGGGCATTGCATAGGCCAAAAGGCATACGATTCCACTCGAAGAGCCCAAACGGTGTACAAAAGGCAGTTTTATGGCGATCTCCTACTGTGACAGGGACCTGATTATAACCACTGGCCAAATCCATCGTGGAAAACCATTGGGCCCCTGTCAAAGCATCAAGAGACTCTTCAATACGCGGGAGTGGAAAAGCGTCCTTCCTTGTCTTGATGTTAAGTTGACGATAATCAACACAGAGCCTAAGGCTGCCATCCTTTTTACGAACAAGCACAATTGGTGACGCATAAGGGCTGGAGCTTTCACTGATGACATTTGCTGCCAAAAGCTGGTTTATGTGCTCCTTCACAAGTTCATATTCTGATGGAGGGATTCGACGGTAACGCTGCCGAACGGGAATGTCATCAAGAAGGGGAATGTCATGACTGATCAGGTTGGTGCAACCCAAATCCTGATCATTAGTAGCAAACACGGAAGTGTATTTACCCAACAATGCTCGTACTTGACCCTGTTCCTCTGCAGACAAAGATGTTAAATCAATTTCCTCTACCCTTTCCACGATAGGAGCAGCAACTGTTTGGGAAGATACATTTGCAAGAAATGGAACTTCAGTCACACCTGCTGGAAGACTCACCACCCCAACACTATTTAAAGTTCCCACAGTGGTACGAGGGTAAAGCAACACATCTGTGTTGCCCACATTTGTCACTGGGATATAAGCAGTCCCCCGAACAACTTGAACTAGAGCAGGAGATGCTAACAACCCCACTGGTAAACCAGACTCAGAGGGTTCAAACAAGACAGGGGTGCCTGAGTATTTCTCACAGCATGTGGTAGGCACAATTTTCATTGCACCTCCTGGAATGCGGCAGGCCTTCCTGCCTCGCACCCTCACCTTACCAGGCTGCTCAGGAGTGTGCTGCATTTCAGCTGCATGACATTTCTGTAGAGCATGAACCAGAGGTTTGGGAGATGACACCACAGGGGTAGCATGGAATAAAGCATCACCATGCTGTCCAAACAGCTCTTGATAACACTTATTTATGACGTTCATCCCCAATACACCAGGAACTGAAACTAACCCACCATCAGGAGGATTTTTCACCACCAACACCCCACAATGGGGCACCAACTTGCCACACAGTTCAATAGACACCTCCAAATAGCCGATATAAGGGATAGGGAGACCATTGGCTGCTTTTAGCTGTAGCCAGTGGCAGGCTTTCAACCGCTCTTCTCCCCAGGGCTTGAAGAGTTCAGAAAAGAAACCCTCTGTAATTGTGGACACCATTGAACCTGTATCAACCAGGCAAGGCACCTTCACTCCAGCCATATTCACAACAATATGTGGACAAGAAGCAATTAGTTGAGGTGCATCCGCTGCGCAAAAAGCATTAGTCGAGCCCATGGATACCCCACCCGAGCTGTGGCTCTGCAACTCAGTGGGTACTAGTTTTCCGGAAGCTGGCTCCCCTGACGTGACCCTGACAAAGATGGCTGACGGAAAGCAACACGTGGCCCCCCACACTCCCTAGCAATATGTCCGGGCTGTTGGCACCGTCGACATATAATGGGACCTCGACGCGGGGAGCGGCTGCGCTCTTGTGCAGTTTGGAGAAGGGCAATGCTTTGAGTAAGCAGTTTGAGCTGCTCCTGTTGTTGTTTCAAAAGTTCTTTTAGTTCATTAACCTCTGTTTGGGTGGGGCTAGCAATAGCTGGTGACCCACCCTGCACAGCAAACTGAAAACTGGGCGCCGAAGGCAGAGAAGTGCTCCGGCTCCGCATACTAGCTGGCAAACCCTCTAACTCCCACCTCATTGCCTCACCTCTAACATCAAGCAGTGTTGCTGCCGGTTTCAGACGAACATACTGTTTTAGCACACGACGGAGCGCACCATCAAGGACATATTCTACAAACTGGTCACGCAAGATAGCTTCAACATTAGGCATGTCCCTAGGGGCCTGTGCTGTTACTTTCTCCATGAGGCTCATCAAAGCCAGGGAGAACTCTTGTAGTGTTTCCCCCTCGAATTGTTTTCTGGAGAAAAAGGCCTCCTGTAATGCAACATGTGACTCATTACATCCATAAAGCTCCTTGAGGATAGAAATGATCTTAGCTGGATCCTCTCGTTCCTGACTAGAACGATATCTGATCTCCTCCCTAGCCTCTCCTTCTAAATGGTCGTATATAAAAAAAGCCTGATCTACTGCTGACAAATTTCGTGCCCGCATACACGCCTGCACCTCCTCAACCCACTCGCTCACGCTAATCCCCATCCGTCCCCTAAACATAGGGCACTTACGGTCGCGTGGAACAAACACTAACCTTTCAGTTATTTGGGCCATGGGGAGTGCAGAAGCTGAAGACGGCCCAGCACTGGGGTTAGAGGTGGAGGGTGAATGCTCTGCACGCAGCTTCTCATTATCAGCACTTAATTGAGCCACCAGAGTCTTCAATTCCAGTAGCTCTTTCTCCATCACTACAGATGACAGACTCAAAAACAAATGAACTGCTGCTGTTTGTCCTTCTCACACTTTACATACAAAGAATAACAAATTACTGCTTGATCAAAATCAAAAAAAAAAATTTGTGAAAGAGTCCCAGCCTCAAAACTGCAAGAAGTACCAAACAACGCCAAATGTAGCCGGGGCGGGTGTGGTTTAAAATTAAAGTGGAGTTTAAATTATACCATTTTAAATAATAAAATTGGTTAAAATTACTTTCACCCAAAACAGTTACCCTTGAGGCACACGGTGTTGCAGCTGAGGCAGGAGACACTTCACACGAACACCAATGGATTGCACAATTATTTATTTAATTAAAAAATCCTAAATTTAAAATACACAGTTAAAAGGGCAGTTATAGCTCCAGGCAACAATAAAAATCCTAAATTTAAAATACACAGTTAAAATGGCAGTTATAACTCCAGACAACAATAAAAGTGCAATTAAATACAATATTCTAAAAACAAAAGGAAAACCTCATAGGCAAATCGTCCACCGCCTGGGAGATGTTCTGTTAATCAGGCCGCAGCTGTCTAAAGAGTCCTGGAAGAACTACAGCGTCACATGAAACGCCCCTCACGCCAGCACCAGGACGATTAGTCCGGGCTGAATCTCAGTTGGCCTCGATCAGCCACGCAGGACGTACAGCCAGCCCTACGCCGGCCGGAACAGCGGGCATCAAACCAGCGCCAGGACGACAAGACGACAGCCCACGGACCCCCAGGTGAAACGCCAGTCAGGACGACCCGCACCGCAGGTAAACAAACGGTCAAGGACAAACAGCAGCAGCTAACAAAATAAATTAGAATTAAAATCTAAAAGCGTTTAAAAACAAGAGAAGAAGACTAAAGCTTTACTCACCACCGCTGTGAGACGATAGGTCAGCAATATACGTCCTTAAAAAATAAATATTAAAATTAAAATCTAAAAGCATTTAAAAAACGAAGGAAGGAAACTAGGGCTTTTACTCACCACCGCTGTGAGACGATAGATCAGTGATAGAGCGTGCATGTATTTACACCTGGCGTGCCACGCCACAAACGCTACCGTCTGAACCGGAAGAAGAATCATGAGGTCAGCCAATGAGGGAGGGCCCTTTATACAGGCAGCCAGCACCAGACCCAATCACATCTCAGCACCTATGGTGCGTTCAAGGCCTATGGGGCACATTGTCACATGTACATATTGCAGTTCTGACAATAAAGTTGACTTTGACTTTGACTTTCTGCAACGTTGCCATGTCATGCACCGTGCGGCCACAGTGAGAAAAAGAGGGACCAGGAAGTAGGCAAAGTAGAAACTCGGTGGAGCTCAAGGACAATTAGATAGGTTTAACCCTGCGACCTCATCACTCTTGTGTTCATTTGCATCATTTCACCGCTCCACTGCTTTGATCTGACCTGATTATCTGCAGCGTGAGTGTATCATCATCATCCACCATTCAGCAGCCTCCTCCTTCTCTACCATTTTATTTACCCTAATTTACTGTAAAATAATCATTTCAACCTGATATCTACTATGGAGGATGGCATGTGACAAAATGAAATAAATAAATACATAATAATGAAATGTATCATTTAAATATTAAATACATGATTGAATAATTAAATACACAATTAAATTATTAAATACACAATTTAATATACAATTAAATTATGGGTTTTGTGATTTATTTATTTACCAAATTTTGTCACATTCCACCCTCGTGTGTCACCATGAAATGATGATAACTGTCAGTCTCACTCGTCAAACTCTGGGCGGGACTAACTCTGCCTCAGAGAACTTCTTCATTTGAATTTGCCGCTTCTCGAAAAAGTGCATCTTCTTTACATTCATGGTATGAAAAAGGTTTTGTCCAAATAAGCATAAACAGGGATGCACAATATTAAATTTTACGCCAATATGCCGATATGCCAATATGTTAAAATGTATTCGGCCGATAACCAATGCCAGAGACCAACACCGAGGCCCTCAACTCACGGTTTCACTCCACCTGCACAACGGTTCTGGATTATGTGTGTCCAATGTCCATTAAAAATCAGATCTCCTAAAATCAAGTATGAACCAGGTGGGACGACAACACTAGGGCGGCCAGGAGAGAGTGTTGCAGAGCCGAGCGCAGATGGAAAGAGAACAAATTACAGGTGTTTCAAATATTAAAGGACTGCTTGCATCACTATCAAAAAAACTGTGAAAGATGCCAAAAGAAAATACTGTACCTGTCAAATGTGATTGTATCAAACAGTCACAGTCCTCATGTTCTGTTAAAGTGATTGGTTCTGTTCCCTTTCAGTTGGTCTCTCGGTGCAACGTACTTGCTATGGGAATTGCGCCCTCGCGTGATTACCTGAAGGAATATACTCACGCCTTTACGGCTAGGGGCGTCACTGCCGCGCCAGAGGCCCCGCCCTCTGGGTACTTAAGCGGCTTGCGCCAATCCATCTTTCTCTTTTTTGCCCTTCACCTCGCTTAAACCTGAACTACCTCTTTGCGGGCCTTCTCTGTTGCTTCATCGCTCAACCAAAGGTGAGCTTGCTCCCTACACAGAGCGCGCAGAGAATTATTCCTACGTACTGCTGGACTAGCGAAAGCTAGTCCGGCACTTTTCTCTTAACCCCGAAGTATTTTCTTCTCCTCTCTCTACAGGTTGCTTCGCTCGACGGCGCTAACTACGCCACAAGAAAAAAGCTACCTCGCTAACTCCTAGCGAGCTAGCCAGCGAAAGCGACGCGACGGAGGAGACTTTTCAAGGAAAAAGAAAGAAGATTCTGGAAGGACTCGCTCGCCTCATCTCGGACATGCCTCCGGAGAAAGGAAAGCGAAAGGCGAGACTTCCAAGGAAAACCAACGGGACGGCGAGCCCAACCTCGCGCGCCTGTCCCAGCGGATGTGGCTTTTCCCTCGCAGCAACGGACACCCACGAGGCCTGTCCAATCTGCTTGGGAATGCTGCATGCAAAAACAGCACTGGATGCGCCCGACTTTTGCCTACACTGCAGCCTCATGATGGATGCGGTGCTGCGGCATCGGGTTGACCTCGTCGCCAAAGCCATGGGGTCTTCAGCGACATTAGCAGACGCGGCCACCACAGAGCCCCTCACTCCCATGCCGGAGCGAGAGAACATGGCTCTACATGACAGCACACGTGTCGAATGTGTAGTGGACCTACCCAGGGTCAAAACTGAAGTGTTTTGAACTGTTCCAGTGATGAACTTTGCTGACCTTTCAGTAACCAGACTTTTAACACAATTTATTTTATTAGTTGTAATCTGAGAACATAATCACCAAAAGAGACTATTTCTATCTTTGATTTTGTTCTAATACAAATATAATCAGAGCATCACCTGTGTTTATTCATGAGCAGTGTTGTAATTTACAATATGTCTTATGGTCACATATGCTATTATGCTATGTTATTCTGTAAAGTGAAACATTACTGTGTCACTTCTGCACTAACATGGTGTCCACAAACTGTGTGAAAGTTGAAGACCCGGGTCAGAGAGGCCCGGCAGTTTTGTTTAGAAATGGAGAAGACAGTTAATCCGTTGTTTTCATGAGAATGACTCCAGCACTCTCTGTCTTTTCCTAAACATTTCTCTCTGCTCTGACTCTCACCTTGAATTCTGATAACGTTAAAGTGAACCCTTTGACGTGTCTCTGTATTCTCCTCTCTTCCCTTCTGACCAATCAGAAGACTGTTTTCTGGTCTCAACATTTAAAAAAAAATGTTTGCTTCGGTGAACGTTCAGAGTTTTGCTGGGAACTTCAAGACATGAGGTCTTCCCAAAGAGCTGAATGAACGTCAGTCAAACGCTAATGACACGTCTTTCAGTTAAAGACTAATAACATGCTCGTTATCAGTCCACTTCAAACTGAGCATAAGCTTAGAACTTTGATTATTCCTTTCTGGAATAAGTTATCTTGAAGTCAACCAGGAGCTGCTGACACCCTTTTCTGATGATTGACGCGGATCCCAGGAGACGTTGAAACGTAAACGAGAACCAGTTTGAACGTGTTGGACCTGCAACGATTCTGTACGCCTGAAAGGCTGGTGCCATTCATTCAACCTTTATTTAGTCAGGTAAATCTTTTGAACCTCATGGGCTCATTTACGAAAGCGACCTGCTAAAACTAAAGAACAATGAACAGCAGTGATAGAATTTCATTAAACAATAAACAAACAAACAATAAACAATAGAAAACAAAAAGAGAGAAAAAAAACAAAAAGATTTTTTTTTTTTTTTTTTTAACAAAGTATCAAAAAACTAGCAAAACATTATAAGGTAGACGTATAAAATCAAAGACAGGAACAAATCTGCATTGGTTTTTGCCAGGATTCCAACAGATTCTGAAAACCATTTAGGGAGGTCAGGGCCGAGAGCTTCAGATCTTTTTGTAAGATATTCCATGAAGCAGGAGCAGAGTAGGAGAAGGCCCTTTTTCCAAGTTCAGTCCTCACTGACGGAACACTGCAGGTAATCATGTCCTGAGAGCGCACACTGTAGCTGCACTCACGCAAAGACATGTAGGAGGAGATGTATGAGGGCAGCAGACCAAGAAGTGATTTAAAGATGAAAATGTACCAGTGGAAGAGTCTGCGTGAGGTTAATGATGTCCAGTTAACCAGTGAATACAGGGTGCAGTGGTGGGTACGATAATCACAACCAGTTATGAATCTTAGTGCACCATGATAGACCACATCCAACATCTGCAGGGTGCTTTTAGGAGCATTCATGTAGAGAATGTCACCGTAATCAATGGAGGGAAGGAAAGTCACAGACACAAGGCGTTTCCTGACATTCAGTGATAGACAGGATCTGTTTCTGAAAAAGAAACCCAGTTTAACTTTCAATTTCTTCACTAGGTTTTCCACGTGGAGTTTAAAAGAGAGATGTGAATCGATCAGGATACCCAGATATTTATAGGAATCAACAAACTCAATAGGGACACCATTTGAAGAAAAAATCAGAGGAGGATCTGCTGGAACCGCCTTCCTATTTGAAAAAAACATCCCTTTTGTTTTATCAGCATTTAGGACAAGTTTGAGACGGAACAAATCTGACTGGATGATGTCAAAAGCGGATTGTAGTAACTGGAAAGCCTTAGCTACTGTTTTAGCTCGGCAATAAACAACTGTATCATCAGCATAGAAATGTAAGGATGCATCAGGGATGCAGTGACCTACATTAGCTATGTAGATTGTAAAGAGAGTTGGTCCTAAAACTGAGCCTTGTGGTACACCATTTTTAACTGTTAAATAGCTGGAAGAAGTACCGTTATGTTGAACACATTGCCTCCGATTGGAAAGATAGTTAGAAAACCAACCGATGGTGTGATCAGAGAAACCGATTTCTGAGAGCTTATGACACAGGATGTTATGATCCACAGTGTCAAAAGCTTTAGACAGGTCTAAGAAAAGTGCAGCACAATAGTCCTTAGCATCCAATGCTTCAACAACATCATTCAGAACCTTCAGAGAAGCAGTTGTTGTGCTGTGTTTTTTCCTGAAACCAGATTGATGGAGAGGTAAGATGTTAAATGAGTCCAGATAATTTTTGATCTGAGAGTTTATCAGTTTTTCTTGAACCTTGGCTAAGATGCAGAGTTTAGAGATCGGTCGATAATTGTTCAGTGAGGTGGGGTCACCTCCCTTCAGCAAAGGAAGAACAAAGGCTGTTTTCCAAGCATCCGGAATGGTGTTTTGGCTTATGGATAGATTAAAGATGTGGGTCACAGGGACTGTGATGATATGAGCAGCCAGCCTTAAGAAATAAGGTGGAAGTTCATCTGGACCTGCAGATTTTTTAGGATCAAGATCATTTAACAGTTTATTTACCTCACTGACTGAGAATGGAGAAAAAGAGAAGGTGTGATTAACAGATGGTTGGCTTGTAGGAGGGATTTGATTTGTTGAAGTTTGATTATTAGATAAAGTGGCCGATTTTCCGTTTGTAACTGTATCAAATAAAGAACTAGAAGCAACAAAATGTTTATTGAAACAGTTCAGGATCTCGTGCTTATTTGACACAGGAACAGAGTCAACAAGAAATTGTGATGGGAGGTCAGATGATTGGGGGGTGCCTGAGAGAGATTTAATGGTTTTCCAGAATTTTTTAGGATCGTTTAGATTTTTGGAGGTCTGAGATAAGAAGTAGTTACGTTTTGCAGCTTTAATGGCAGTTGTGCATTTATTCCTTAGCTGCCGAAATTTCAACCAATCAAGCCATCTCTTTACCAGACTAATCGTCTTCAAGGTAATGAGTCAGCGTTTACAAACGTACCTGGATTTAGCAGAAGTTGGATGGAAAGTGTCATCTGGTTAAACTCAAGATAAATAACTTCCGCTCTTAACCTCTCCCTATTCCTCTTAAATCTCTCCCTATATCCATTCTAAGCTGGTAACTACATTTTAAGCTAAAGAGCCACAGACTAACGCCAAAATGCGGTCCGCTCCGCTCCGCAGGTCGCAGCTGAGCGTCTCAAACTCCAATTTCCACTACCTCCGCTCAGCTCAGGTCCGCCTGCATGCGCCGCTCCTAGACGCATGCGCAGGATTTGCGGGATCGCGCGATAAATCAAGTGATAAATAAGTAAGTCAGAACAAAACAATTCATTCGGTGGAAGAAGGAGAACAACAGTAGAGACTGCTGCCTTGATCTTCTCTCGTAAATGAGCGACAGGACATGGTTTGAGCAACAGGAAGTGATGTATTACATTTCAGAATAAAATACTTTATTTATTTATTTATTTCTTGTATTGCGTTTGTAGGCGTAGTCATAAATGATAGTTTGAAAGCATTTTTGTACAAATAAATCCGTATAGAGCTAGGATTAAGTCCGCCCGTGGTGATTTTATTTTGTAAATACGGAAGTTGTGCTCGTTCCTTTTCCTGTTGGTGCGACGTAATCTTCAAAAGTTGACTCCGCACAGCTCCGGCGTCCGGCAGAAATAGAAAAATTTCTAATTTTGACGGACTGCCGTCCGCTCTCCGCAGCTCGCTGCCGCCGTGCGGAGCCAGTGTAAATTCTGTCATTGATTATAATGGGTGCGTATTTGCTGCGGAGGTCGGACCGGAGCGGGGCGGAGCCGTAACGCATGTAGTGTATTTTTGGCGTAAGTATATTGACAACTGTATTTATGTCTGTTGTGTTGCAATTTAAATGTGCTGACGTGTTAAATTGCAAGAAAGTGAAAATCAGTCAATGAAGTGTAATAGTGTTAATTTTAGTTGATTTATTTTAAATAAATGGTAGTTTCTCCTGGCATACCAAACTAAAATCAACGTCTCTGTCACTTAATGGCTTTATTTATTTATCCATCATAAAGATCACAGAAATATTGGGTAAACTGAAAAAGAAAAGAATCCGTGAAATTACTATTCAATCTGAATAAGTAATTAAGATATATAAAGTGTGTCAGTTTAATATTAACCTCCAGTATATATCCTACAAATGGGGCGACAGCCCTGACGTACTGGCTCCCATGGTGGACCTAACAGTCGAATTTGACACCCGGGGACATGATGAACGAGGATGAGATCTCGATTTCAGCCTCGGGCAAATTTTCAACGGAGGAGGCGGACGTGGAACTGGAGGATCAGGGTGAAGACCTCTCCCAGACCCCAGTACCTGTGCTCCCAGAAACTGACTTTTCCATCCCTGCTCTGTTTGACTTGTGCCACAGAGCAGCGGACGCGTTGCACATCCCATGGCCTGAACCTCCACCTCGCCAACAGGTCACGAGGCTGGCAGGAAACTATTTCTACTCGAAGCAGCAGGCCGCCACGAGGCAAAAGATGCCCTTGTTCTCAGATTTTCTGACAGAACTAACGAGCACCTGGACTCAGCCACGAGCCCCTATGCTTCTCCCCCTTTCACAGTTCCTCGACGTGGATGGGATGGATGAAGTGGGAATAGCTAACATGCCTCAGATTGAGGACACTCTAACGTCTCACCTGGCTCCTAAATCATCAGGAACAAAACCAACTCTTCCCAGCAAGGCTTGCCGAGCCTCGGCGTCTCTTCTCGAGAAATGCTGCAAGGCTCAGGGACTCGCGACACGCGCCATGAATGCGTCCGCGCTAATGCAGGCTTACCTAGCCGAAAAACTGCAACAGCTCCAAACGACAACGGACAAGCAGGCGGCTGCCGAATTGCTGGATGAAGCCCGCAGAGCAACAGACTTTGTGCTCTGTATGATGGGACAGCTGCTGTTGCACAGGGCAGGGGAATGGCGGAAGTGGCCATTGTGATCCGCCACCTCTGGATGACTCTGATAGATCTCCCGGAGGGACAGAAGGTGCCTTTTCTCCATCACTCGTTAGAGCCGGTGGGATTATTTGGTAAAGCTTTGGAGCGAATTCATACCAAGCTGGACCAAAGACGCAGACAGGCGGAAGCTCTCCGGGTGGGCATTCCCCGGAGAAGTTTCGCCCCCCAAGGGAGTCTGCTAGTAGCAGACCTGCGCAACCTCGGCACCACTCAGCAACCTGTGTCCCGCCGCAGAAGCGGCCAGCATACGAGGAGGAGCCCAGGCAAAGACCCCCGCAGGGCCCACCTCGTACCGAGCACGCATGGAGCAAAAACACGTTTGTCCCCCGCCAGGCGACCAAACACAGGGACTCCTCGGCGAATCGTGACAACAGAAAGAACCGTGCCTGATGAACCAGGTTCACATGTCCACATTACAGGGTCACCCGCCCACGTGGTAACGGGATTGATCTCTTCATGTCCAGACTTTGCTTGTAACACAGTACAATCAGCTGGTTTATTTACAACATGCACAAATCATGCTTTCTCTGCTGTGAGTGACATAAAATCATGTACGTCATTGCACATAAGCACGAATAAATTTCATGAAACAGCTCCTCTCTGTTTTATTGACCAAAAAACCCCCACAAACAACAACAACACAGAACAGGTCTTCTGACCTGCAAGCAGTCATAAAGAGAGAGGGCCTTTCTCCCCCTCTCTCTCACGGCCCACGGGGTATTAGCATAATTGATAAACCCCAACAGAGTGCCTCTGCAATGAGCAGACGCAGAGGCGTCTGCAACCCCCCCCCCCACACACACACTCCTCTCAGGAAGACAGGTAGGGGGGGTCACGTGTTCAAGCCCTAGTTCCATTGTGAACAACGGGAGAGCCAATACACTAACCAGACGAACACGTGACATGTCAGCTCCTCAGAGAGACAAGCTGACAAAGTCTGACAACGGGGGGCTTCATCAGATGCCCTCAGGCATCTACAATTTTCACACCTTCACAACAATGACTACGCTCAGCTGGTTGTGAATGAAAACAAACCTGAGCCGAATCAGATTTCTCTTCCTGTTTTCCAAGAGGAACTGAGCTCCTTATCATCAAATAATCTTAAGTCTGCCAAACCAGGAGGTACACCACCACGCTCGCATGGTACAGCTGCTCCTTTGTTATTAACGAGGGACATGAAATGCCCGAGCAGTACTCAGACAATACGTCTCTTCCCGTTCTGTCCTGATCCAAAACTGCCTTCAAATATAATTCCCCCAAGGGGTGATACACGGACCCCGGTCGGTTTGCCTGGTACCAACGCTCCATTAAAGCAAAGCACCAGTAAACTGGACCATCCCAAGGAAAGGATTGGAGTTAGGAGGTTTGCTCGTTTACATAACTCGCAGCCTCACGACAGAACTCCAGATTTGGAGGAGGAAAATATATTTTCCACTCAAAACCTGTCTAATAAAGTTGACAGACTACATCGGCCCTCAATTAACCCTGAGCAGGGTAACTTGGGAGCATATCAGCAAGGAGGCCTTCCCAATCTTGTTGACCCCCAGAGGTTAACAGCTTCTGTGTCACCAGAAGGGACAATACAACCACTTAGGCCAGGAACTACCAAAAGCCTCATCTTGTTGGCTGAAAAGAGCAGGTTGATGGCGTCAGGCTTGCCAGAAAATATGGTATTGACCATACAAAATGCCCGTGCTGGTTCAACACAATCTTTATACGCACAAAAGTGGCACATTTTTGAAGCCTGTGGCTCAGAAAGAAATATTATTTCTTATGCATGCGACTTGGCTCAACTCCTGATTTTCCTTCAGGATTTACTGGAAAAAAGCTGTTCTTATTCAACGATTAAAGTTTTCCTAACAGCGATCTCAGCCTGTCATGAAGGCTGGGGATACAAGACACCCGGAGCACATCCAATCATAATAAGGTTTATGAGGGGTGTCCTTCGGACCAAACCACCCAGCAGGACCCTGACTCCTGGTTGGGATCTTGGCCTGGTTCTGGGGGCTCTTTGTGACCCTCCATTCGAGCCACTGAGCAAAGTTAATATAGATTTACTATCTTATAAAACTGCTCTACTCCTGGCACTTTGCTCGGCGAAACGCGTGGGTGACCTCCATGCATTGTCTGTACATCCAATGTGTACCAGATTCACCCCTGATGGGTCAAAGGTCACCTTAAGGCCTAATCCCACATACACCCCCAAGGTCTTGACCTTGAAACATAGGAGTCTAGACTTTGATCTCTCCTCCTTTCCACTGGCCCCTGTCCTCACTCAAGAACAGGAAAGGCTACAGGCTCTCTGCCCAGTGAGGGCTTTACGCACCTACATGCAGAGAACAGCCGAATGGAGGAAAACAAACCAACTGTTCGTCTGCTTTGCAGCACCTGCTACCGGGAGAGCCCTATCAAAACAACGCCTCTCACATTGGGTGACTGAGGCCATAAAAAGGGCCTACAGTAGCAAAGGTCAACAGGTACCCTCTGGAGTGCATGCTCACTCCACTAGGGGCTTGGCCACTTCCTGGTCATTATTTAAGGGTGTGCCAGTCGCAGACATCTGTGCTACTGCGAATTGGAGCTCATTAAATACTTTTGCAAAGCATTACAGTTTGGATGTTACTGCAGGTGACGTCACTCAGGCTGTCCTTTCTAACACACAGTAGAAAGTAGCCTTGAGGTACCTGTTGGTCACAGGCAGACGCTCACTCTAGCATGCATTTTACTGAGCATTTCAAGGGCGTGAGTGGATTACATTCCCATAGCAAGTATGTTACACCGAGAGACCAACTGAAAGGGAACTGAAAGTTATGCACCATAACTCATGTTCCCTGAAGGAAGGGAATGAGGTGCAACATAGCTGGCCCTTTTCAATGCTGAAAGCTCGGTGAAGTGCAAACTTTGGAGAAAGATGGATGGGCGCAAGCCGCTTAAGTACCCAGAGGGCGGGGCCTCTGGCGCGGCAGTGACGCCCCTAGCCGTAAAGGCGTGAGTATATTCCTTCAGGTAATCGTGCGGGGGCGCAATTCCCATAGCAAGTATGTTGCACCTCGTTCCCTTCCTTCAGGGAACATGAGTTATGGTGCATAACTTTCAGTTCTCAATGCGCCACAAACTAACTGTATTGAATCCTCACCTGCT
>JBBPBX010085051.1:0-15169 GCA_038048925.1 Garcialebias charrua
ACTCCCTGCTAACCATTAGCAGGCTAGCCAGCGAAAACAAGATGACGGAGGAGACGTCTTCGAACAAAAGGAAATTAGGAACGGACTCGACGCTTCTCGTCTCTGGACATGGCTCCTGAGAAAGGAAAACGGAGGACAAAGATTCCGAAGAAAACCAGCAGGACGGCGAGCCCTCGCTCGCGCCCCTGTCCCAGCGGCTGCGGCTACTCCCTCTCAGTGACGGACACCCACGAGGCCTGTCCTGTCTGCCTAGGGATCCTGCACGCAAGAAAAGCGCTGGAATCCCCCGACTCCTGCTCCCACTGCTGTTGGATGCCGGCAGTAGCGAGGAAACGCAGCACAGACGCATTGGCTAAATCCATGGCGAAAGCCGCAGCACTGAAGGCCGCACGCCTCAAAGAGCTTCCCGCTCCCAAACCGGAGCTCGAGAACCTGGACCTGGAATGCAGCGGTCAAGTTGGGGATGAGAACGTGTCGGACTCCTCGGTCCCCGTCAAGGACTCAACGTCCGAGGTGTCTGACCAAGACGCTGAGTACGGTTGCAGAGGGGAAAGTGTAGATTCCTCCCAGAACCTGGCGCAAGTCCTACCGGAACCGGACGTGTCGGTCCCTGCTCTGGTCGACCTGTGCCATAGGGCGGCAGACACCCTGCAGGTCGCGTGTCCAGACCCCATGCCTCACCAACCGATTACGAGGCTGGCGGGAAACTACTTCTATGTGAAGCAGCAGCCGACGATGTCGCAGAAAATGCCCATTTTCACGGACTTCCTCATGGAGCTCACACGCTCCTAGGCGGAACCCGGAGCTCCCATGACGCTACCACTATTCCGACTCCTGGATGTCGCTGGAATGGAGGCAGCAGGCCTCGCCAGCGCATCCCAGATAGAGGAGACCCTGGCGGCTCATCTGACCCCCCAGCTATGGGGGCAAAGTCAGCGTTGCCCAGCAGGGCCTGCCGCGCTTCGGAGAAACAGCTTGAAAAATGCTACAAGGCTCAGGACCTCGCAGCTTGTGCGATGAATGCCTCGACCATGATACAGGCGTACCTGGCAGAAAAGCTGCAGGAACTCCAGGTAACGACAAATGACGAGGGCCTCTTCAATGACCCCATGTGGAAAGCAGATTCGGGCTTGATGAAACAGGACGAATTCATGATTTTACAGGTTTGTCCGCCCACGCGGTATGGGAACCTGACCTTTTGAGCCCAGTCTCCACTTGTAAAACACTACAAGGAGCTGGTGACATGTGTGTACGCGCTAAATATGACTCGCCTACTGTATGTGTAATCAAAACAAACACTGTTTCATGCATATACGAAAATAAAAGTACCAAAGCACAGACTGCCCTGGTTCTTGACTCGAGTCCCACTTTTATAAAACTCAAACCACGAGGTCAAACTATGAACCGTAGCAAGATACACGAGCTCTGCCTGAGACAGTCAGATCTTGCGATATCTTCTGTTGGGCTGACCAACCTGCTCGAGAGAGCGTGAGAGGAGTCAAAGGCCACCCCCCGCACCCAAACATGACGAGCAGCAATTGGACATGCCTTCCAGGCTCATGGTGCACGCGCAGGCTTGGAGGGCATGTCTACCATATGAATGGGTCATGACGACGATATGTCATGGGCTCAAGTTGCAGTTCACCAGGAGACCGCCTCCCTTCACAGGGGTACTGCAATCAAATATTAACCTTACACGCGCACACGTGCTGAGGGAGGAAGTATTGACGATGCTACAGAAGGGAGTGATAAGTTTGGTCCCAAAACGCAAACTACGCTCCGGCCACTACAGCAAGTACTTCCTGGTGCCCAAAAAGGACCATTCCCTGAGACCGATCCTGGATCTCAGGACTCTGAACAAAAGAATAAAAAAATTTAAGTTCAAGATGCTTACTCTGCGGCAGGTTCTCCAGTCTGTGAGACCAGGAGACTACGCTTGTACAGTGGATTTGAAAGATGCCTATTTCCATGTAAGCGTGTGGAGGAAACATAGAAAATTCCTCCGTTTGGCTTTCCAGGGAAAGGCTTATGAATTCAAAGCCTTACCCTTCGGTTTGAAGACGGCTCCTCGTACATTTACTAAATGTCTGGACGCAGCCCTGACCCCCTTAGGAATCAAGACTCAGGGTTATGAACTACCTGGATGACCACCTGATTCTGTCTGGAAACAGAATACAGGCCCAGTCACACTCCTGCAGGGTGATCTCTCACCTGGAGTCTCTAGGTTTTGTCATAAACCTACAAAAGAGTGACCTAACTCCATCACGGGTTACCGTATTTCTGGGAGTACAGGTCGACACCATCCGGTACAGAGCATGGCTCTCAAAGGAACGAGTTTCCTCGATTCGCCATTGCCTGGCAAAATTTAAACTGGATCAGAGGGTCCCTATGAAAATGTGCCAATGCCTTTTAGGCCTCTTGGCAGCAGCCATACCCTATGTGCGATACGCATTGCTGAAAATGCGGGCCTTACAAGTATGGCTAAACCAACAGCCACAACCCACCTTGCTTGGTTGAGCAGGAAAGGTTAGAATAGATTCAGAGTGCCTGAGGGCCCTGGAACATTGGAGAGACTTGTCTGTTTTCACGGAAGGGTTTCTGCTGGGTAGGGTGTCATCTCGTGTGGTCATCACGACGGATGCCTCAAAAACAGGATGGGGAGCGATCTGCAGAAATCAGAATGCCCGTGGCCTCTGGAATAAACAGGAAGCGAGATTACATATCAACTTCCTGGAATTGTTGGTCGTATTCCTGTCAGTAAAATACTTTTTTGGCAAAGGTCTGATTGCAGGGTAGCACGTCCTGGTGAAATCAGATAACAGGACCATAGTGTCCTTCATCAACAGGAAGGGAGGGACAAGGTCCCGAGCCCTCCTCGGACTGATGCAGAGGATGCTCACGTGGTGTGCTCCGAGAATCTTGTCACTTAGGGCGACTCATGTTCCCGGTGAACTAAATTATGGAGCGGATGCCCTCTCGAGAGGGCCTCTCTTGGCGTCAGAATGGAGACTGAACCCACGAGTTTTGGAAAAGGTCTGGTCACGATTTGGGAGAGCTTCAGTGGACTTGTTCGCTTGCAGAGCTAGCTCACAGTGTGACCTTTACTTCTCTTTGAAGGAAACAGATGCACCATTGGGAACGGATGCTCTGGCCCATGATTGGCCAGCAGGGGTGCTGTACTATGCTTTTCCACCTGTCCCTCTGATCCAGGTGACATTGGAACGTGTACGTCAGGGAGCCCTCTCCCTGATTCTGATAGCCCCCAGGTGGTCGCAGAAACCGTGGTTCCCGGAACTGATCTCAATGTTATCAGGGACACCATGGCAATTGCCTTCTCACAGGGACCTGCTGACTCAGGCACGTGGGCAGCTTCTACACCCACGTCCAGAGTTGTGGCGGCTTTCAGCCTGGCCTTTGAAGGGAACTGGCTGAGGACCTAAGGCTTTGATTGCTTTTCTCCAAGTCGATCAGCAACAACATACACAAGGGAGTCCCTTGGTGTTTATGTTTGCTTGGGAGATGTTCAATGAAGGGGTTCCTCTCTCCTTTAACAGGTCTCCGACATCAGGATGGGCCCCACCTTGACAGTCCTAATAAGTTGGCTGTTCAAGGAGCAGATGAGGGACTCGTGCGTGCCACTTGTATATATGATTTTTTCCCCCTGGGGACTTGGAAGGTTACCCTGTGTTCAAACTGGGTTTTTTACCTCCACATTGCCATCTGATTGCCAGTGGCGTAATGGGTCCCTTGCTCTTTTCCTCCTGTTTCTCAAGATTTCCAGAGAAGAAAGGAGATGATGGGTAATCACACTAGTGGAGCACGTTTATGCTGTCTCTAGTTGGTGTTTCATCTATGTGTCCAGTGGTAACATCAAGCTGATGTTTCTACATGAGGCATTTTTTCTTCCCAGACTATGCTCTCTCCATACCTTGAAGAGAGCAGCTGGGAGATGCCTGCCATATTAAGGCAGATGTTCTCACATGCATTTTGCCTTGCGCAGCCACGTTGGACCCAAGTTTAATTCGCTCGTGACAAATTCATTCATTTCTCATCATTACAGTCATGGAGTCAATGGAGGAGGAAACGATCACTTGACTTTTGGCAAAAAACAAAAGAAAAGGCCAGATCAGGGATGAAAAAGGGGAATTTAATACATTTGTGTCACATACAAAACAGTCCGGCGCCGGGCAGTTTATTGTGCGACAACGCGCTTGCGTTCGCGGTCATAAAATTTGAGCTTGGCGCGCTCGTGCCCGCGTTCGAACGCTTGTACCTCTGCGTTCAAACGGTGTCAAGCGGCGTTTGGCCCAACGCAGAGCTATACTGGGGCCTTTAGTGTTCATCTTGGATTCTTAAATACTGTTTCTTTTTATAATTTTATGCTATTTTGGGGTCTAACCTTGAGTACACAACTCTGTTCCACCTCATGCACCACATGTGATGCGAATGACAGTAAAGATACTTGAACATGAAAAGACAACTCCTGGGCCCTACATAAACATCTGTGTTGATGACACACAGCCATTTTGTTCATTGTTGGTTTGGCTTATGCATAAAAGAAAGTGGAAGCAGAAAACTTTGCAAACAAAAATGGAAACCTCACCATTTTGTGTTATCAAAGTGTTCCATTGTGTTGCTCAGCACACATACAATTTTATAAAGATATACATATGAAACTAAGACCACCTGTGAATAGGACCTGCAATTTAGCTGGAGTTGAATCAATACTTTTGAAAGCAGTTTCTAACCTTGACAAATGAAGGATATGTTGCAGGAGTTTGAAATAGACGTATCTATGGCAACTGTTCGTTTAAGTGTTTTTAATAATTTAATTTTCCATTTAACACATCAGTTATTTTTAAAGAATGAGCCATATAAGACTGTTCACACAGCAGTGTCTGCAAAGCAAATAATAGTCAGAATCACATTTCCTCTTTAATTTGGTTTAGCTGAGAAACAATTACCTTTAAATTTACTCTTTCATCCGGGGTTGATGTACTCTGCTCCTCACACCACCGTTCCCTGTCTCATCCTATCTGCTCTTGTGGATCATCTATTTCCACCCCAGCTGCCTTGTGATTGTGTTTTTCCTCTAACCCCCCACATCCCAGCAGCTCAGACATACTTTGTACACACATATGCTGTCCTGTGCCTATCTCAGATTTTGATTTGAGTTTGGCTGGACTGTGTTTGCTTTCCCCTCTTATACATGGCAGCCAGAGCCAGAAAAAGGGCAGGTGGGTTGATTATTGTTTGCAGGATGTGTGGGAAGCAAGAGTCACAGGGGGAAGAAAAAAAAGACAGGATAGAGATACAGAGATTATAAGGATTTATTTTATAGACAGAAGCTCTTGATGGAACATGTGGTTCATTATTTTTGTGTCTAGTTGGAAAGTTCATGATCTTACAGTGCCAGAAGATCCAAAAAGGTGAAGCATTAATTTGTGTCTGGCTGGTGTGCCGACAGTAGCATCAGTAATAACACAGGTTACATTTGGAGGGTTTTAGGGAAATATATAAACAGACATATACTGGGTTTCAATGCTCATAAAAGCATACTGACATGTCCTTGATAAATTCAACAGTAAATTACAAAAGCTTAAAAAAAAAGCTACATGGTTTTTGCCTCTGTGTGCGTTTGTTTGTCATGTTTGCAAAGTATCTGATGAACAACTGGACTGATATTGATGAAAGTCTCAAAGTATATATTGCATGTACTGTACTTCTACAACAGATTAGCTTTTGTAGACAACCACATTCAATACGGCTGTCACAGCTTAGCAAGCTTAGAGCACATAATAGTCAATCAATTTGATTATTTTTATTACAGTTAGAGGTTAAATTTGATGTATTTAGCATCTGTGCAATGTGAAATGCAACAATAAGTACTGAAACATTTTGAGTCATGTTAAATATCCGTGTATGCAGTGAAAATATCTACATGGATTTGTTAAGCCTGTTTTTTTTTTTTTTACACATCTTCATTGTCTTGAACTGGTGATGATTAACTGAAATGTAAGGCTCAGGTTGTTGGCAATGTCTTTGAATTTGTGAACACCTAACGGTGAAATCGTTTGCCTTTGATTAAGCTAATGACGTTCTATAAATAAACATGGCAACTACATGTGCAGCTAGAATAGAATCACAAAGGTTCCATATTTAACAGACAAACAACATAAACATGTTTTTTCCCTTTTCCTTCCTGACCAATGACCTCAGCGTAGGTCCTTTCAAATTTGGAAGTGATCAGGTAGAAAACTTGTCCGGTGGGACCGCTGTCTTGTATTTGACTGTCTGCCAGAGGGCTGTTGCCCTTTTCGCTTACATTTTCTTTTCCGTTTGCTCTTTCGTTTGATGCAACTGATTGCTGTTGCCGTACCCATGGGTCCAGTGGAAGAGACACTCAAAGCAGAGCCCCTCTGCTTATTTTATGGCCAACAGACCATGGTTCTATTGGACTGTGCCAACTGGCAGCTAGACACAAGCAGGAATCGAACACACTCGCTGCTTTTGACTCAACCATCAGGCTAGAATAAATAAAACAGAACAAGCATGTGCCACCAGATTTGTTATGTTTTTGATTCTTCATCTGAAATGGCCAGATAAAGCAGCAAGTACTGTATTTTCCGGCATATACGTCACAGCTTTTTTGCATAGATTTGTCAGTCTTGCGACTTATACACCGAAGCGACTTACACACGTTTTTATTTTCCATATTCATAATGCAATTTTTGACTGATGCTTTAAACGTCCATTCATACTGACATAAACCAGAGTAAACATTACGATTTGCAGCCACTATGTGCGAGAGGGCCCTCCAGGCTTCTGACAACTACTGGTATGCGTATATGTTGTTCCTGTACCGCTACCCGGTGGAGGCTCTAGAGATATTTTTCTGCAGGTGCTAAGGGGGGCTAAGCATTTTACTGAGGATACTATGAAGGATCATTTGTTCTTTCAGTTCTCAAGGTCAATGTGTGTCATTCACATCACATGTGGTACATAAGGTGGAACTAAACTACATCCAACAACAAATTGTAAAGAAAAACAGTAAAAAAGATCAGAGACATTAAATAAGAAATACACTAAACTAAAAATACATTAAGCACTACTAGTACGAAACAATGCGCCAAACAATAGCAGCACGAACATGAGTCTGTGTGAGCAGATGAGGACGAGTGAACACAGCAACATGAAATAGATCAGCAGCATGAGATCAGCAGCACATAACCAAATGGTATTACAGTGATTTGTTTTCACAGTGATAATTCAGACTAGGGGTTCATGAGTCTAACAACCTCGGGGTAGAAGCTTGTAGCCATAACGAAGGGTGAGATGGAGGAAGAAGGGTGACACCTTTTCCATCTCAGCCCCACTACATTTGTTTTATTTATTTTTCATTCATTAAAGTTTGGCACCCACTGGTCAGTTTACTGACCAACAACAACTTAATCAATATATTCTACAAAGTACTTCAGTGACTGATTCTGATTAGTAAAGGGTGAATATGTTATTACAGGGAGTTCTATACCAGAACAAATGAATAATCATCCGAATAAAGTTGTCTTTTAAGTTTTATTACAAAAATAATCAAACTAAAAATCAACAACAATAATAAACAAGCAATAATAATAAATCAGTCAAGGCTTAATTCTCTTGTCTAAGGCAAAATTAACTCTTTAAGCAGGAATTATTTCAGTTTTATACGTGCATGAATTTAGATGCAGTGAGGCTATTTTAATGAATCCGCTCATTCTCAATCAGTTCATCTGGACAGTTTCTTTTTTGTAGAAACGTTTCACCCTCACTCCAGAGGGCTTCGTCAGTCAGAGTAGTCCAAAGCACACTGAAGTTAACCCACCAAGTAAACAACTTAAGTGGACCAACCAGTTTGCTGTAGCCAAGATGGTTTCTGGGGGCTTGTCCCTCGTCGACTCCTCCCAGGCAGGCAGACATGTCCAAAGTGGTTCAAGACAAGAAAGTTCATTCTCAATAGTCCAGGTATCAAATCCGCTCATTCTCAATCAGTTCATCTGGACAGTTTCTTTTTAGTAGAAACGTTTCACCCTCACTCCAGAGGGCTTCGTCAGTCAGAGTAGTCCAAAGCACACTGAAGTTATCCCACCAAGTAAACAACTTAAGTGGACCAACCAGTTTGCTGTAGCCAAGATGGTTTCTGGGGGCTTGTCCCTCGTCGACTCCTCCCAGGCAGGCAGACATGTCCAAAGTGGTTCAAGACAAGAAAGTTCATTCTCAATAGTCCAGGTATCAAATCCGCTCATTCTCAATCAGTTCATCTGGACAGTTTCTTTTTTGTAGAAACGTTTCACCCTCACTCCAGAGGGCTTCGTCAGTCAGAGTAGTCCAAAGCACACTGAAGTTATCCCACCAAGTAAACAACTTAAGTGGACCAACCAGTTTGCTGTAGCCAAGATGGTTTCTGGGGGCTTGTCCCTCGTCGACTCCTCCCAGGCAGGCAGACATGTCCAAAGTGGTTCAAGACAAGAAAGTTCATTCTCAATAGTCCAGGTATCAAATCCGCTCATTCTCAATCAGTTCATCTGGACAGTTTCTTTTTTGTAGAAACGTTTCACCCTCACTCCAGAGGGCTTCGTCAGTCAGAGTAGTCCAAAGCACACTGAAGTTAACCCACCAAGTAAACAACTTAAGTGGACCAACCAGTTTGCTGTAGCCAAGATGGTTTCTGGGGGCTTGTCCCTCGTTGACTCCTCCCAGGCAGGCAGACATGTCCAAAGTGGTTCAAGACAAGAAAGTTCATTCTCAATAGTCCAGGTATCAAATCCGCTCATTCTCAATCAGTTCATCTGGACAGTTTCTTTTTTGTAGAAACGTTTCACCCTCACTCCAGAGGGCTTCGTCAGTCAGAGTAGTCCAAAGCACACTGAAGTTACCCCACCAAGTAAACAACTTAAGTGGACCAACCAGTTTGCTGTAGCCAAGATGGTTTCTGGGGGCTTGTCCCTCGTCGACTCCTCCCAGGCAGGCAGACATGTCCAAAGTGGTTCAAGACAAGAAAGTTCATTCTCAATAGTCCAGGTATCAAATCCGCTCATTCTCAATCAGTTCATCTGGACAGTTTCTTTTTAGTAGAAACGTTTCACCCTCACTCCAGAGGGCTTCGTCAGTCAGAGTAGTCCAAAGCACACTGAAGTTACCCACCAAGTAAACAACTTAAGTGGACCAACCAGTTTGCTGTAGCCAAGATGGTTTCTGGGGGCTTGTCCCTCGTCGACTCCTCCCAGGCAGGCAGACATGTCCAAAGTGGTTCAAGACAAGAAAGTTCATTCTCAATAGTCCAGGTATCAAATCCGCTCATTCTCAATCAGTTCATCTGGACAGTTTCTTTTTTGTAGAAACGTTTCACCCTCACTCCAGAGGGCTTCGTCAGTCAGAGTAGTCCAAAGCACACTGAAGTTAACCCACCAAGTAAACAACTTAAGTGGACCAACCAGTTTGCTGTAGCCAAGATGGTTTCTGGGGGCTTGTCCCTCGTCGACTCCTCCCAGGCAGGCAGACATGTCCAAAGTGGTTCAAGACAAGAAAGTTCATTCTCAATAGTCCAGGTATCAAATCCGCTCATTCTCAATCAGTTCATCTGGACAGTTTCTTTTTTGTAGAAACGTTTCACCCTCACTCCAGAGGGCTTCGTCAGTCAGAGTAGTCCAAAGCACACTGAAGTTATCCCACCAAGTAAACAACTTAAGTGGACCAACCAGTTTGCTGTAGCCAAGATGGTTTCTGGGGGCTTGTCCCTCGTCGACTCCTCCCAGGCAGGCAGACATGTCCAAAGTGGTTCAAGACAAGAAAGTTCATTCTCAATAGTCCAGGTATCAAATCCGCTCATTCTCAATCAGTTCATCTGGACAGTTTCTTTTTTGTAGAAACGTTTCACCCTCACTCCAGAGGGCTTCGTCAGTCAGAGTAGTCCAAAGCACACTGAAGTTATCCCACCAAGTAAACAACTTAAGTGGACCAACCAGTTTGCTGTAGCCAAGATGGTTCTGCCTGCCTGGGAGGAGTCGACGAGGGACAAGCCCCCAGAAACCATCTTGGCTACAGCAAACTGGTTGGTCCACTTAAGTTGTTTACTTGGTGGGATAACTTCAGTGTGCTTTGGACTACTCTGACTGACGAAGCCCTCTGGAGTGAGGGTGAAACGTTTCTACAAAAAAGAAACTGTCCAGATGAACTGATTGAGAATGAGCGGATTTGATACCTGGACTATTGAGAATGAACTTTCTTGTCTTGAACCACTTTGGACATGTCTGCCTGCCTGGGAGGAGTCGACGAGGGACAAGCCCCCAGAAACCATCTTGGCTACAGCAAACTGGTTGGTCCACTTAAGTTGTTTACTTGGTGGGTTAACTTCAGTGTGCTTTGGACTACTCTGACTGACGAAGCCCTCTGGAGTGAGGGTGAAACGTTTCTACAAAAAAGAAACTGTCCAGATGAACTGATTGAGAATGAGCGGATTTGATACCTGGACTATTGAGAATGAACTTTCTTGTCTTGAACCACTTTGGACATGTCTGCCTGCCTGGGAGGAGTCAACGAGGGACAAGCCCCCAGAAACCATCTTGGCTACAGCAAACTGGTTGGTCCACTTAAGTTGTTTACTTGGTGGGTTAACTTCAGTGTGCTTTGGACTACTCTGACTGACGAAGCCCTCTGGAGTGAGGGTGAAACGTTTCTACAAAAAAGAAACTGTCCAGATGAACTGATTGAGAATGAGCGGATTTGATACCTGGACTATTGAGAATGAACTTTCTTGTCTTGAACCACTTTGGACATGTCTGCCTGCCTGGGAGGAGTCGACGAGGGACAAGCCCCCAGAAACCATCTTGGCTACAGCAAACTGGTTGGTCCACTTAAGTTGTTTACTTGGTGGGTTAACTTCAGTGTGCTTTGGACTACTCTGACTGACGAAGCCCTCTGGAGTGAGGGTGAAACGTTTCTACAAAAAAGAAACTGTCCAGATGAACTGATTGAGAATGAGCGGATTTGATACCTGGACTATTGAGAATGAACTTTCTTGTCTTGAACCACTTTGGACATGTCTGCCTGCCTGGGAGGAGTCAACGAGGGACAAGCCCCCAGAAACCATCTTGGCTACAGCAAACTGGTTGGTCCACTTAAGTTGTTTACTTGGTGGGTTAACTTCAGTGTGCTTTGGACTACTCTGACTGACGAAGCCCTCTGGAGTGAGGGTGAAACGTTTCTACAAAAAAGAAACTGTCCAGATGAACTGATTGAGAATGAGCGGATTTGATACCTGGACTATTGAGAATGAACTTTCTTGTCTTGAACCACTTTGGACATGTCTGCCTGCCTGGGAGGAGTCGACGAGGGACAAGCCCCCAGAAACCATCTTGGCTACAGCAAACTGGTTGGTCCACTTAAGTTGTTTACTTGGTGGGATAACTTCAGTGTGCTTTGGACTACTCTGACTGACGAAGCCCTCTGGAGTGAGGGTGAAACGTTTCTACAAAAAAGAAACTGTCCAGATGAACTGATTGAGAATGAGCGGATTTGATACCTGGACTATTGAGAATGAACTTTCTTGTCTTGAACCACTTTGGACATGTCTGCCTGCCTGGGAGGAGTCGACGAGGGACAAGCCCCCAGAAACCATCTTGGCTACAGCAAACTGGTTGGTCCACTTAAGTTGTTTACTTGGTGGGATAACTTCAGTGTGCTTTGGACTACTCTGACTGACGAAGCCCTCTGGAGTGAGGGTGAAACGTTTCTACAAAAAAGAAACTGTCCAGATGAACTGATTGAGAATGAGCGGATTTGATACCTGGACTATTGAGAATGAACTTTCTTGTCTTGAACCACTTTGGACATGTCTGCCTGCCTGGGAGGAGTCGACGAGGGACAAGCCCCCAGAAACCATCTTGGCTACAGCAAACTGGTTGGTCCACTTAAGTTGTTTACTTGGTGGGATAACTTCAGTGTGCTTTGGACTACTCTGACTGACGAAGCCCTCTGGAGTGAGGGTGAAACGTTTCTACAAAAAAGAAACTGTCCAGATGAACTGATTGAGAATGAGCGGATTTGATACCTGGACTATTGAGAATGAACTTTCTTGTCTTGAACCACTTTGGACATGTCTGCCTGCCTGGGAGGAGTCGACGAGGGACAAGCCCCCAGAAACCATCTTGGCTACAGCAAACTGGTTGGTCCACTTAAGTTGTTTACTTGGTGGGGTAGCTTCAGTGTGCTTTGGACTACTCTGACTGACGAAGCCCTCTGGAGTGAGGGTGAAACGTTTCTACTAAAAAGAAACTGTCCAGATGAACTGATTGAGAATGAGCGGATTTGATACCTGGACTATTGAGAATGAACTTTCTTGTCTTGAACCACTTTGGACATGTCTGCCTGCCTGGGAGGAGTCGACGAGGGACAAGCCCCCAGAAACCATCTTGGCTACAGCAAACTGGTTGGTCCACTTAACCCTCCTGTTATGTTACGGGTCAAATTGACCCGTTTTAAAGTTTACATTAAAAAAAAAAATTGTTAAAAATATTTTTTCTGCATGAAACTTTTTCTATTTGTCTTAATAGTTCCAATCAACATATAAATTGAAAATGATTCACTTTACACATTTGTACCACTCCCTGCGTCTACTTGTTACATCGATACTGTTCGGGTCAATTTGACCCGGCAGTCAAATTGAAGGGTAAAAAGGGTAAAAACATTTCCAATTCTATTTGTTTCCTTGAAACTATGAGACATATTTCACTACACACACACACACACACACACACACACACACACACACACACACACACACACACACACACACACACACACGCACACATGCATGCACATAAACCCACTTTCTCACTATTCTCTTTACTTCACAAGGAAACTGTGAGAAAGCAGGTGTTTATACAACTTTTGACGGGAACCTTTTCTGTTCCCGTGGGAAAACTCCACCCACACTGAGTGGACACTCAGCAGAAGGGGAGGGGTGGGAGGGCATAAATACTCTCTGCAAAGGAGTCCTAAACACATTACACACTGAAGGTACATGTGATATTGTCACTGTCAGAGGTCAGGAAATGAGCAGCAGGAAAAAAATGTTTACAGCCCTGGAAGTGCTGGATCTTCTCATTGATCATGACAGTGAAATTGAAGAGGAGGTGTCTGAAGCTGAAGACAGTATTGAGGTCAATTCTGAGTCTGATGATTCTGATTATGAACCAACTGATGAAAGTGATATTCATGTTTCTCCAAGCAAGACATTTATGTCAAAAAATGGTGAAATTCAGTGGTCTTCATCTCCAACACAGCACCTCGGAAAACTGTGTGCAGAAAATATAATAAAGACAGTGCCAGGGCCTACTAGGATGGCAGTAACTCGAGTCACAGATATCAAGTCGGTCTTTGAGCTACTCATGCCTAATGTAATACAAAAAATCATTCTTCAAATGACAAATCTAGAAGGAAGGCGAGTTTTTGGAGAGAAATGGAAGGAGCTGGACCAACTGCATTTACATGCATATTTGGGGGTTCTCATTCTGACCGGAGTTTACAAGTCAAAGGATGAATCAACAGCCAGTCTATGGGATGCAGAGACAGGCAGGGCAATATTTCGGGCCACAATGTCTCTGGAGACTTTTCATATTTTCTCCAGAGTAATCCGATTTGACAATCGAGAGACAAGAGCTGTCAGACGGGAAACAGACAAACTAGCAGCTATTAGGACAGTGTGGGACAAGTGGGTTGAGCAACTTCCCCTGTTCTATAACCCAGGCCCTAATGTCACAGTGGATGAAAGACTTGTGGCATTCAGAGGGCGCTGCGCATTTAGGCAATATATGCCTTCTAAGCCAGCTAAATATGGCATAAAAATCTGGGCAGCATGTGATGCAAAAACCAGCTATGTTTTGAACATGCAGGTTTACACTGGAAAGCCAGCTGGAGGAGCCCCAGAAAAAAATCAAGGTATGAGGGTTGTGCTTGACATGTCAAATGGTCTCAGGGGGCACAACATAACCTGTGACAATTTTTTCACAAGCTATAACTTGGGTCAAGAACTTTTAAAAAGAAAGCTCACGATGGTTGGGACAGTCCGAAAGAACAGAGCTGAACTCCCCGCTGAGCTACTGGTGACAAAGAACCGGGACCCTCAATCGTCCATGTTTGCCTTTACAGACAATACAGCCCTGGTGTCCTATTGCCCTAAAAAGGGGAAAAATGTTGTGCTCATGAGCACTTTGCATAAAAATGCTGAAATCAGCACACGAGAGGACCATAAACCAACTATGATCCTTGACTACAATGCTACCAAAGGCGGGGTGGACAATCTGGACAAGGTCACAGGGTCATACAGCACCAAGAGAATGACTGCACGCTGGCCACTGGTCATCTTTTACAACATCATTGATGTATCAGCATACAACGCATTTGTCATTTGGACGGAAATCTTTCCGGAGTGGAATGTGTCAAAGCTGTACAAGAGGCGCATTTTCTTAGAAGAGCTGGGCAAGGCACTTGTGGTACCACATATACAACGAAGACAGCGTATGCCAAGGACCCCAGCTACTGCAGCTGTAGTAAAGGAGATCCAGGAGAGGACACCCAGTACATCAGTGTGTGAGGTAAGTAAAAGTGTGTGTTTGTGCGAGTGCATGTTATGTGTGTCTTAGGAGCATCAAAAAATATATTAACCATTTTATTTGTCTTTCTAGGTTGCTACTGGAGGAAAAAAGAAGAGGAAGAGGTGCCAGGTTTGCAAGCCATCTGATGATGTGAAAACGAGCATGACTTGTGTGAAATGTGCAAAATTTATTTGCACAAAGCACAGTCTGATGACATGTCCTTCATGTGTTGTGTAGATGACAAAACTAAAGCATCTAGTTAATTTACATATATTCATTTTTGTGGTATTTCTGATTGTATTCATTGCATGGTGTATACCATCACAACATGTTAACATATTCCTTGTGAGCTGTGGAGATTCACAGACACATGCACCGTGTTAGTGTTCCTAAGATCTTATTTTGTTGTTTTGTTCATTTCTGGTTCAAAAAACAGTGGTTGAATAAAGTTTACTTTCAATACAAATCTTCATGACTCATTTGTCTTGATTTTAATGAGCGGGTCAATGTGACCCAGAACAGTAAACGTGTCTCAAGTT
>JBBPBX010085054.1:0-13144 GCA_038048925.1 Garcialebias charrua
AACTACATACTTTTAAAATAATATTCCGATTTTAACATATGTTTTCTAATTTGTAAATATGTTTGTAAACTCTTAGTAACTTCAGGGCTGTTACACCTCTGAAATATTCTCTGCTGTTTCCTTTAATATGAAACCAGAACTGTTTCACTTCAATTAAACTTTTATTTCCTGAGATGTAATTATTTATTTTAAAGCATAACTCTCATAAAGAGTTCTCCGTTTGGTTTTTTACTTGTAGGTAAATATGAACACTTGGTGGTTTTTTTTCCAGCTTTGCATCATCTGACCTCCTGATGTGTTCCTGCTGGTCCATGACTGCTCTGCCATTCATGGTCGGTGTTCACCAAGAACTGAGAGGAACTCCCCATCAAGTTCAACTTGTGTTTATTTGTCTTATACAGGTTAACACAGAGTTAACAGTACAATGAAGTGCTCAGGATGAGAAGAGCAGATTTGACTTGCTAAAAATCAAAGAACAAACTACTGTACGTATACTAAAAGCATGCACAGTGAAAAAGTAATTATAATATTCACAAAGTCCTGAAGAGAGACGGATATAACAATGCAGCAGGATGAATTTGAATTAACTACTGCAAGTATTTCAAGCTAGTAATATAAGCTAACATGCACATAAAGTTTTAAATATATATATATATATATATATATATATAAATATATACACATACAGTATATATAATATATAATATATATATATATATATATATATATATATATATATTAAAACTTTATGTGCATATATATGTATGCACATAATCAACATTACACAGGTTGTGTGACAAGTTATTGCACAAGTACTGTAGTGACATTGAGATTTAATTATTAGTTATTACCAGTTGTTCAGTGTTATTTATTGATTATTTAACCACACCACCCCGTCAACTCATACCCTGCAGCCCGTTGAGTTCTTCCTGTTCTTAAATGACCTTGACCTTGGATCAAAGCAACGGGACCTTGCTGACCCGTACGGTGTCCATCAGTCCACGGTCAGACGGATTTTCACAGCAACTTTGTATTGACAGTACTCGGCTCTACCTGAAGAGCAGATACATAAAAATCTACCTGCAGACTTCAAGGACTACCCTGACACTACAGTCACACTACTTACTACTTGTAAGAAAATAAAATGTTCAAAACATTCTGACTTTTGTCTTCATTGATGTATTATCACCCAAAAAAAATGTGTACTGTATTTTGGTTTAAGACAGGCTTAGAGTCGTTTTAGCCATTTTATTAAAAAGAAATTTGATGATAATGTTACATTACTGTACAAAACGTATGAGTCAAGCTAAATGAGGCACAATATTTAAACACTGTTTAAATTATATTATTATTATTACATCTTCTGACTAACTCCCAGCTTCCTCGACTGCTTTTGGAGATTTAAAAACATGTAATCAGTCAGATTACAGTGCTCAGTGGAACAACTTGTTTGTATTTGGATCCAATCTCAGCTCCTCACTGCTTCCCTCATGTTTGAGCTGTAGCGGTGGTGTCTTCCCACGTCTCACAAACATCTAGGATGGACCAGGGGTTCCCTCATCATCACCAACACCTGCCGTGTCCTGTGCAGTGAAAGAAAACATCTCTTATTAAGGCCTGCTACAAACAGTGATTTAACAGGTTTGACTTCAGCTCAACTTTTGTAAACAAACTTGAATTAAAATAACTTTTGTTTCTAAATCTGCTCTAAATCTCCTGCCTCCTTGTTTGAAACTAACATTTGTGTTAATAAGAAAACATTGTACAGACAAAACACGTTTACTCAACAGATTAGCAAGGCTAACTATGTTAGCTGTGTTAGCCTACGAGGTAGTTTGGTGAACTGAAAACAAATACCGACTTACCTTCATATTTATTTATGTAGTTGGACACAAAGCTTAAATCCTTTATCCTTCTTAATGTGGGCGCTTTAGAGAAGGTCTGAATTATTCTGTAGACATTATTAACAGTGACTGTCGGCAAGTCCTGCAGAGATCTCGTGAAGAACGCCATCGCTAACACCGTGTTGACTGCAAACCGGAAGTGCGTCTTACGGGTGAAGAATGCGGAAGTGATGGAACGGAAGTCCGTGGCATATAGCCTGTTGCAGAGAGAAAAGCTTTGCAGAGAGTGGTGAAGGCTGCACAGAAGTCTGTTGGAGTCAGTCTCCCCACTATCACAGACATTTACACCTCCAGATGCAGGAAGAGAGCCACCTGCATCATGAAGGACCCCACTCACCCAGCACACACACTTTTTGCCCCACTCCCCTCAGGAAGGAGGTTGAGGAGCATCAGGTGTAGAACCACTAGACTGAGGAACAGCTTCTACCCTGAGGCTGTTAAACTCATGAATAAATAAATAATTAGAATAATCACTGCAAAATATCACATTGTGCGGCTGCTGATCTGTTTCATGTTGCTGTGTTCATTCGTGCCCATCTGCTCATACAGACTCATGTTCATGCTGCTGTTTAGTGATGTTTTTCTATGATATTAGTGCTACTGTATTTTTTTTAAGTTGAAGTTTTTCATAGTTCATATAGATGTTATTACTGTTCTTCTCTTACATTTTATTGTTGGATGTAACTGGGACCCTGTGTACATAATCTCGTTTCATACGTTTCATTCATCATCGGTAATAGAAAGAAAACTGTCGATGTTCCACTCAAAATTGAGGATGTTGAGATTTGTAGAGTGAATGAGGTGAAGTTTTTGGGTGTTATCATTGATGACAAACTGACATGGAAACAACACATAAATTCTGTAAGAATAAAAATAGCTAAATCGATAGCAGTACTGTACAAAGTCAGAGACCTATTGAATGATAAAGCTCTGTATTTGTTGTATAACACAATCATTGTTCCACACTTAATCTATTGTATTGATGTTTGGGGGAAAGCGTGTAAAACAATCACAAAGCCTATTTTTGTATTACAGAAAAGAGCTGTAAGAATTATCACTAGAAAGCATTACCGTCATCCATCAAGTACATTATTTTATCAACTAAAATTATTGAAGTTCCATGATTTGGTAGACTATAATATTTTATCAGTTATGTATAGAGCTCAAAATAATGCATTACCTTTAAATATCCAAATGCACTTTGTTAAAAGACAAAGTTGTTATAATCTTAAGGGAACAGAGTTGTTTGTAAAACCACAATTCAGAACCAGTTTGAAGGGACGTTCTACCTCAATCCAGGGAATTAGATTATGGAATGGCTTGGAGAATGTAGTTAAAAATGCCAAGTCAATGTTTACATTTAAAAAAATGATCAAAACAAATGTGTTAAAAAAATATATGTGAAATAACGTAATGTGTATTGTATTAGTTAGAAAATTAGAAAGAGTTAGTCATTTTGTACTGTTGGTTGAAGATTATTATTGTTTACATGGTTTGACTACTGTTGTTTAATCTGATTGTTGGAGATAAGGGGCAGATATAATAAGATTTATTCTTCTTTCTGCTACCTTTCATTTTTTTACATTTTGTACACTATCATTATGAGATTGTCTTGTATTGTTTCTTTTGTAAAAAAAATGAACAAATTTAATAAACATAAACATACCACATGTGGTGCGAATGACAATAAAGATTCTCTGACTCAGCAGTAATTCAGCATCCACAGTCATTCAAGCAGAAGATAAAATAATATGTATTTTTCTGGTTAACTCATGTTTACAACCCTCAGCTTCTATCAAAGCAGTACTGTAATGTGTTTAGAGGGAGGGGGTTCTGTTACATCATGACCCCCTCTCCTCCAGCCTGTCCAACATCAACACAGAGGCCTGGCTCCGGAGCCCAGCAGCAGCTTCTTGTTGTTGTTGTTGTTGTTGTTGTTACCTGATGGCCAGCAGCTCGTGCAGCAGGTATGCAGCAGCAGCCAGCAGAGCTCCTCCGGTCACATACAGCGTCTTCCTCCAGCACGAGTCCGAGCCCAGCGCGGACATCATCCCGCCGCAGCCCTGCAGGCGGGAGGCCACGATGGACCCATAAAAGTGCTCGTCGGGGCCCGGCAGGTCCACATCAACCACTGCGCTGCACGAGCCCGTCCAGAAGCCCACGCGCCAGAACAACATGCTCAGCAGCGGCCGCTTTCCGCCTCGCCTGGGCAGCTCGGGCCTTCATGAGCGGGGGCTTCATGGGTCCCGGCGGAGCCTGCAGGAGGAAGACTGGACCGGGACCAGCCGGGTGGACCCGAGCGTCCCGTCCGAGACGTTACCCCGGAGAGGGGAAGACTTCCTCCGAAGCTCCTTCGGAGCTCGCGCTGATGATGTGACCCTTCGCCCGTTCCAGTGGCGTCGAGGAGCAACGACTTCCGGTTTGATGTTTCAAAACAAAAGCGGCTTAAAAAAAAAAAGCGTGAAGGTCAGCTCCTTGGTGTCTCTGTAAATGTTTATGTTTATTAAATTTGTTCATTTTTTTTACAAAAGAAACAATACAAGGAAATCTCATAATGATAGTGTACAAAATGTAAAAAAAATGAAAAGTGGCAGAAAGAAGAATAAATCTTATTATATCTGCCCCTTATCTCCAACAATCAGATTAAACAACAGTAGTCAAACCATGTAAACAATAATAATCTTCAACCAACTTTTTCCAACAGTCAGGTTAAACAATAATATTCTTCAATATTAATGAAATGAATGAATGAATGAATGAGGTAAACACAAAAGTCACAAACACAGTGCACTTTTTTTTTAAACTTTCTAATACTGTTAATATCCTAATACTGTATCTATTAAATGATAAAGCTCTGTATTTGTTGTATAACACAATCGTTCCACATTTCAAGTTCGAGTTTTTTTTCTTCTTCTGTTGTTTGTTGTTTAAGGAAATTCTATCATTGCTGTTCATCATTCTTTAGTTTGTAGCAGGTCGCTCTTGTAAATGAGCCCTCGAGGCTCAATGAGATTTACCTGACTAAATAAAGGTTGAATGAAAGTTCAAGTTCACTTTATTAGGTCCCCGAGGGGCAATTCATCTGAGACAGCCAGCACATTCATACAGCTATAAAACAATAAAAATTACCATCAAACAAAATACATAAAAACATTACTAAAAAGGTACAACATAATAAAGCAAACTATTCATCCTTAAAAACACGAGGTTAAGATTTCCGAGATAAAAATATGTAAAAGGAGATAAGTCTTAAAACCTAGTTTTTGCTTAAAAGTCCAATAACTGAGGGGATGAAGGAGTTTTTTAATCTGTTTGTTCTGCATTTGGGTAGGATTTAATTTAATTCATTGTATTGATGTTTTGGGGAAAGCGTGTAAAACTATTAGCCTAATTTTATTTTACAGAAAAGAGCTGTAAGAATTATCACAAGAAAGCATTACTTTCATCCATCAAGTACATTATTTTATCAAATGAAATTACTGAAGTTCCATGATTTGGTAGATTACTGTATACTATTTTATCAGTTATGTATAGGGCTCAGAATAATGCACTACCTTCAAATATCCAAATGTGTTTTGTTAAAAGACAAAGCTGTTACAATCTTAAGGAGACAGACAGTGGCGAGCTAGACTTTTATTGCTGGGAGGGCCGAGGGGGGGCCGAGGGGGGGCCAAGGCTATCGGTAAGGGGTAGGGCTGAACGATTAATCGCATTTGCGATAATCTCACGATATGTTAAAAGGCGATTCTCAAACAGCACAGGCTGCGATTTGACTGGTCACTTGACTTGGGAGTGAGCCGAGCGGAGCAACCGAGCAGGCAGGGAGGGGGAGAAGTCCACACTGCGCACTCCAACACAATGGCTTCAGGCTCGACAGAGTCATAAAAGTTAAATAAATAAATAAAAGACATATTTGTAAAACCACAGTATAGAACTAGTTTGAAGGGACGGTCTGCCTTAATCCAGGGAATTGGATTGTGGAATGGTTTGAACACAGATGTAAAAAAAGCCAAGTCAATGTTTGTATTTAAGAGAATGATCAAAACCGAATTGTTGAAAAAATATATATGAATGGAGTTTAATGAGAAATGTATGAGAACTAGAAAATTGAATGAGTTATTCATTTTGTTTTGTTATTTATAGATAATTGTTGTTTGAATTGATTATTTGAAAAAAGGAGCAGATATAATAAGATTTTTTTCTTCATCTGCTACCTTTCATTTTATATTTTTGTTTTTCATTTCATATATGTAAATTGTTTTGTATTTTATTTTAAAATGAATAAATAATAAAATAAAATATCACTAGAACTGATCATACGATAAATTCAATTTCTTTCAATACAAAAACATCCATCCATCCATCCATCCATCTTCTTCCGCTTATCCGGGGTCGGGTCGCGGGGGTAGCAGCCTAAGTAGGGAGGCCCAGACTTCCCTCTCCCCAGCCACTTGGAGCAGCTCCTCTGGGGGAATCCCAAGGCGTTCCCAGGCCAGCCGAGAAACATAGTCCCTCCAGCGTATCCTGGGTCTTCCTCTGGGTCTCCTCCCGGTGGGACATGCCCGGAACACCTCACCAGGGAGGCGTCCAGGAGGCATCCTAACCAGATGCCCGAGCCACCTCAACTGGCTCCTCTCGATGTGGAGAAGCAGCGGCTCTACTCCGAGTCCCTCCCGGATGACTGAGCTTCTCACCCTATCTCTAAGGGAGAGTCCAGACACCCTGCGGAGAAAACTCATTTCAGCCGCTTGTATCCGAGATCTTGTTCTTTCGGTCATAACCCAAAGCTCATGACCATAGATGAGGGTGGGAACGTAGATCGATCGGTAAATTGAGAGCTTTGCCTTTTGACTCAGCTCTCTCTTCACCACGACAGACCGGTACAGCGCCCGCTTCACTGCGGACGCTGCACCTATCCGCCTATCGATCTCACGCTCCAGTTTTCCCTCATTCGTGAACAAGATCCCGAGATACTTAAACTCCTCCACTTGGGTAAGGACCTCCTCCCCCGACCCGGATACAATACAAAAACAATTGGACTTTATTTGTAACAGATGACGTTTCACTCTTCATCGAGGATCTTTCTCAATTCAAAGAGCAGAGAGTGTGGGGTTCAAGTTATAATCTACACCAGCAGGATCATACAATAGCTTTATTTCAGCTACTTTAGTCTTAAGACTGTTAAAATATATTGTTCTTGGCACTAAATATTTCAGAATCACACAAAATTGCATTTTTTTATATAAGACATAGGAAACTATCAACATTTCAAAAACTTAAATTCTACGTTTTATTTTAAGATATTCATGCATTATACATAATGCACACACATATATTATTATATACACATCATGTGTCACATATGCCTATATCATGTGTGTCACTCACCTTACCATCATAATTCAATTAAAGGTTCACTATGTAACTTCTGGAGAACGCTGGGACTTAGAAACATTTTCAGCAGGGAAAAGCATTCTGCTCCCTCCCCCTCAGAGCCATATATGACTCTGAGGGGGAGCCACAGTCCATGCTTCTGCTGAACTTGAGTTCTGCAGCTCCGCCTCCTGCTGAATGTCCGCTCGAGCCGCTTCAATATTCTGTGATTATATGTTAATAAAACGTTCTAAAAAAATAAATAAAACCATGAATCACTGGTCCTACAACACAAAAACCAGCAGAAATCAGCAGAGGTTCACGCAGCAACGTTGGACATGATTTAATTCGCTCGTGACTTCCTCATTCCTGTCAGTGAAGGATGAAGCGATCACTTGACTTTTGGCAAAAAAACAAAATAAAAGTCCAGCTCTGGGATGAAGAAGGGATATTTAATACATTTGTGTCACATACAAAACAGTCCTGCATCGCTTTGCAATCCTTTGAATGAGAACGTGCGCGGCGCTGGGGCTGGGACAGGCGGGGGCGTGGGTTGGGGCGTGACAAACAACTCTGTTTTTATTGGCTGGTCATTGTCCGGGTCACTCTGTGTTTTTATAAATGCTGATAGAGAAGCAAGGGGACTATAGTTTTTTTCAGAGATTACTTTGTCTAACATCAGTCTGTCAGTAGATAGTGACAGAGTGAAGAAATATGTTAAAAATATATTGTTAGAAAAGTTAGACTGCATTACAAAGTTACATAGTGCAGCTTTAATCTCAATGTTACTACGGTACCTGTGCAATAACCTGTCACACAACCTGTGTAGTTTATTTTAATTATGTGCAATATATATCATGTGCATTATTACTACCTGTGAGATACTTATTCATACAAATGCATCCTACTTGCACCATTATATTCTACCATGTAAATATATTTATTTTTCACTTTTTTTGGTACTTTATTTTGTACCCTTATTGCATGCTTTAGTATTATTGAAAATTAGTTATCGTCGCTCAAGGAGACTACCTGGATGAATAAAGGGTAAATAGAATGTTTCTTTTTCTTTAGCAAGTCAAATCAGTTCTTCTCATGAACATTTCATTGTACTGTTGACCTTGTAATAACCTGCATATACTGTACTGTATTGTATATATACTGTATATATATATATATAAATATTTTGTATTTATTTATTTGATTGTTGGGCTCATTGATCTGGGACCTGAGTTCAAATTTCATACTACAATCATGCAAATGTAAACTGGTATGACAAAAAAATATATATATATAATCCTTGAATCCTTTAAAGGTTCAGTATGCAGTTTCTGTAGAACTGCAGCACTTAGAAATATTTTCAACAGGCAAAGCATTCTGATCCCTCCCCCTCAGAGCCATATGTGGCTCTGCCCCCTTGTGGTCTGTTGAATTTCAAATTCAAGCTCTGTTTTTATTGGCTGATTCAAATTCAAGCTCTGTTTTTATTGGCTGGTTACAAACTCTGTTTTTATTGGCTGGAAAATGGCGGGTCACCTTTTCTTTTTAGAAATGCTTATTTACCACCTGGAGAAGCAAGGGGACAATATTTTTTTTAATTTTTTTTTCAGAGATTACCTGGCTAACATCAGTCTGTCAGGAGGTAGTGACAGAGTGAAGAAATATGTTCATAAAAAAAGCTACATACTGAAGCTTTAATATGACAAATAAAAATATTTTTTCAACAATATCACTGTTTTAGTGTTGGTCTACATTTAAAATATTATTTTTGTGCCTCAGTGAAATCCTGAATATCATTAGAGCAGTAATACAAAGGTAAAAACCCCAACAAGTCTACAAAACGAAAAAATCCATTTGAATGTTTTTGTTTACAAAAATGAATTTTATTTTGACATCAGCACGTCATGAGGGTGGATTACTACTTCCGCTAACTTCTTGAGCTTTATGCAGTCAGTGACGTCACGAGAACTAACTGTACCCAGGTGTGAAGGGACAAACAAATTCCTTCTGGACGTGACCATCAACCTCGGTGTTTTTAATGCACGTTGCTTGTGATTTTCTTTTCAACTGATTAAATAAAAATTAATAAAACACGTTTCCTCTAGAGGCCCTACCACTGCTGCAGTAACTGTGCTGACGTTGCAGTTAAACAGGCTGGGACCCAAACATTTAATACATGAACACTAATAAAACAGCAAGGACCCGCTTTGTTTGCACACCACATATTTTATTTGCCAACTCAAATCTTCCAAGTGACAATACTGGAAAGGGACTTGAACGCACGTAGTAAATAAAGGTGGTGTTGAGCCCTATTTTGTGTTTATTCATGTGAAGAGCAAAAACAAATGTTCTCCAAAAAAAATGGAAAACTCCACAAAACATAATTAAACAAAAAGGAGAATCTGCTTGCCTTGAAGGAGTCGCCGTCCTGTGTCGTTACTTCACCAAATATTGCCCTAACCAAACGAACGTTGTTTTTAAAGTCATTTTCTCACTAATGCCACAGGAAGAAAAATTAACTAAATCAATAATACATTAAAATATACCTAACCTGAATATGGCAGTGTGCGGTTATACATACTTTCTCTTTTCAGCAGCTTTTATTTTCTAAGGTTTTCAAGCACCTTGTTAGGAAAACAGCCACTCACTCCCTGCTCCCACTGGAGCCTAAACAAGAGACGTCTACGCGTGAATACAAACATATTGCAACAGTTTGGAGACTGAACAAAGGCTGAGAGCACATACTATCACAGGGAAAAGTTACACATAAAAAGGTAGTTGCTTATTAAAAACAAATAATTTGACCAAAAAAAAAAAAAGCTGCTAACCACAAAACATAATTCTACAATTTAAGCCAACAAAATCTACTCAAAAGGAAAAATCTGCAACAAAAGATTAACCATTAAAAAACAAAAAGCAGCACTTTAATGATACTTGAGGTGTTTTCAAGTGGGGTTCTGTGGGAAGCTATTGAGCAAGAACATCTTACCTGTTGTAAACATAGCTCTGAACAATCTGTTATTCAAGCTATTGATACAAAATTTTCATAAAGCTCAACGCAACACTTTTATAAACCTTTTACATCGCTGACAATTACACATAACACATTTACAAATAATTTTACGGCAAATGCTATTAGCAGAGGGGTCAGCAGCTAGCTGTAGCATTTCTGGCTAATCCTGGGGCTTTTCTAACAAGAAAAAAAAAAAACATAGCTGACAAAATAACCAGGATTTTACTAAACTGACTGGAAAGGTTTATAAAAAGCATCCACACAAACCGCTTGGGAAATTGTTTAAATGAAGTTGTTTCATGACAGCAGCGATCCACTTTGTTCAAATTAGCTGCTAGCTTGTCAGTTTAGCCTGAATTAAAGTATTTTCTGCGTTCAGAGCTATCTGCCTTTACACAGAACCCCGCCTCAAAAGATTTCAACTATCCCTTTTGCAGCACAAAGTTAAAAGACTATGCAAAAACACAAAAGATAAAATAAATAAAATTATGAGGCTATTTATAACACATGATGGAAGGGGAGGAAATTATGTTATTGACATGATTCAAACAAGAGATTTTAAAAAGGAGCCTCTTAAGGACGTTTACTTCTTAAGTGCTGCTGTCTCTTTAGACAGAAGGTGTCACACATCCGGGCTAGTCAATCAAACCCACCTAATCTAATCCCATATTCAGACTACAGCAATCCCTGAGGAATGAAAACCCACATGCACTACACACAAACAGTACTTGTGATAAAGTTTTCTCCAACCCGGCGGAGCAAGGCGTGAATGTCTCGCTCCTCGGGGCGGTTCAAGGATTTCAGGATCGTAACTAATCACAGGTCTTTAACGAACCGTCACGTTTGCTCTCCAGTTTGATTTCTGTCTCGGATGTTCCTCGGTTTAAATTCAAATCGGAGTGGCGACGCCCCCAGCCTGTCGTGGAGGCGTGGCTGCTCACCGCAGGCTTTTCCAATCCAAGAGTCCACCATCAGAGGAGGGGAGGGTGACAGTTTGTTATGGGGAGTCCATCGACGACGAGCAGACATCTTGATCAGCTTATTAAACTGACACTGCAAAGGTTGTGTAGGATTTAAAACATTCAGCCCCTCCCAAGAGTTCGTAACATCGTGGATTCTCGTGTGACCGTTCAGCTACGACTGGCTGTAGGAGTTGCTTTGGTTCCCGTTGGAGCTCTGATCGCTCTCGCTGTCGGCGGAGAACAAACACTTCGGTTCACCTTTTCATCTTGTTGCAGTAAGGATCAGAAAAATCAAACGTGCGTTTATTCTAACGACCAAAACAAAAGCAGACGCACCTGTTGGGGGGAGGTTTGGGCTTTGGCATCTTGTTTAGGATGGCGGCGATTTCCTTCCTGTCATCAAAATTTTTCCACTGGTCGTAAAGCTTCAGCATTACACGAATAATCTCCAGGATCTTCAAAATAAAAACACAAGACTGATCTGAATAGACGTCTAATTAAATTAAATTATTTAACACACGACAGTGTGGATTCCAACGCTTTTACCATGTCAAAATATTCCCGCATGACGTAGTTCAAGTCGCCCGCTGCTGAAGGCAAAAGGGCGATAAAGCTTTTGCACATGTGTGTGTGCGCATGTTAGCAAAATATCTCATGAACCAATGGACATATTTTTTATTAAACTCACAGAAATGTATCAATGAATGACATCTACACCTGATTTACCTTTGGAGTCCGTCTCATTCAAGCTGTTGCTCCGTTTTATTGATATTATGCTAAATGATGTAGCTGAGAGTCACTCACAACACAAACTCCAACAGCGTCGTTTAAAACGTTTGGCATTAAATGTTAGAATGCTGTCTGTTTATAAAATATATAGGCAGGTTGATTTTAGGCACTTTACCAAAAGCTTGCATGTTTTGTTGAACTAAATCACTTTTTGGTTATATTTTGGTTGAAAACTTAATCATTTTTATTCAATTTGGGATGTTTTTCAACTATCGTATTTTCCAGCCTATAAGTCGCATCAGTCCAAAAATGGCTAATAATTTGGAAAAATTCCTAAATACGTCGCTTCATCATATAAGTTGCACCTATTACGCATCACCCCTAACAACCCGGAAATGTGGGCTGGTGTTGTTCCAAAAATCGATTGGCTGCCAAATGTTGCCCGCGGAAGCATGCATGGGAGGACTTTAACAAAAATTTAACAAGGTTAACACTTAAAAACAATTACGTTTGCTCGAAATTATAGCAAAAGTGTGTCTCAGTCTAACTTTTACTTAATAAATGCACTTGATGGTCAAATCAGCTGCATTTTGTTGGGGCGACGCAGCGAAATGCAGCGGATTTGACCATCAAGTGCATTTATTAAGTAAAAGTTCAACTGAGACACACCTTTACTGTATAAAGTCGAGCAAACAAATGTTTGTAGGTGATTACCTTGTTAAATTTCGAAGAAATGCAATGCGACTCTTCCCTCTGCGCGCTTCTTGGCTTTAGAAATGCAGCTGATTTGACGGTTGCTCCAGGCATAATCCCAGAGCTAGACAAGGTGGTAGACTATGGCAAGCCAATTGTGTCATTAATAGTCACTTTTAGCTATTACATGACACAACGGCATGTCACACTACTCAAGTGCCATCTAGCAGCTGAAAATGGTACTGTTCAATATTTTCAAATACTGTCATATCTCAGTCAAAAATTGGTTTACAAATATGGGGGGGGAAAAATCCATAAATTAGTTGTTTCGGCATATCAGTCGCAAGGCATGCCATTTATGCAAAAAGGTGACATATAGGCCGAAAAGTACGGTAAATTATCAGCTTTTTTTTACACCCGCAACATGATTATAAACATTTTCAAAGTGGGCAAAGTAGTTACGCCAAGAA
>JBBPBX010085055.1:0-15168 GCA_038048925.1 Garcialebias charrua
CCAGATTGTAGTAGAACGCTCCATCAAGACGCTAGTCATCTGCACTGACTCTAACTATGCTCGTTTGAGTTTCGCTTGTCACCTCGCTGTGTGGAAACAGAACGGTTTCCTAACAAGCGACAGAAAAGTGGTCAAACACAAAGAGCTTTTCATAGCGTGTGATCACTTGGTGACATCACATGACTTACAGATCTACTGGAAGAAGGTTCCAGGGCATTCTAGAGTCCCTGGCGATGACAAACACTACAATGACATTGCAGACTCCTTAGCCAAAGAAGGAGCCGACGAAGGTCCTCTATGGTCCTTCGACCCCTCCTGGTTAATCGAGACTCTGCCAACACAACCTTCAGTCAGAGTTATGGCAGTCACACGTGCACAGGCCGCGGACAAACCTGCTGACAACGCAGTCTCCGTACGACCCGCACTGACTGACCCTGACATCATCCAACTTCAGAAGTCGGATCCTGCTATCAACTCCATGATACTGTATCTGACTGATCCGGACAAGAACACTCCGTCTAAAGACGAACTGGATTCCGATCCAGACCTTAAAGTCCTTTATCAGCTGCGCAAACAGCTTAAACTACTCAAGGGCATCCTGACTTTCGCTCATGGACCAACGTCCTCACCTGTGTTCGTGGTTCCCCATGACCAAAGGGGGGTGATGTTAGTTCATGCCCATGATCTCCCGTCCGCAGGACACAAAGGAGATAAAGCCACGCTGACGGCATTAAAACAAATTGCCTATTGGCCTGGAATGAAAAAGGATGTCAAGGACTACATTGAAGGGTGCGTGGTCTGTGGCCAGTTTCAGCCAACCAGACCACTTCACAGAGCACCACTGCAAAGCAGAGGCATTGCATTCCCATGGTCTGACCTCCAGATCGACTGGGTTGGACCACTCACTAAGAGCTCTAGAGGAAATAAATATTTTCTCACGGTAACCTGTGCATTCACCAAATGGGTAGAATGCCTACCAGCTCCTAACGACACAGCACAAACAACTGCTATGTTGTTAATGAATCATATATTCTCAAGGTTTGGACTTCCCCTTCGGGTGAACTCAGACCAAGGTACACACTTCACAGGTGAAGTGATGAAAGAACTGTGGAAGACGCTAGGCGTCAAGGCCAACTTTCATGTCGGCTACCACCCACAGGCTTCAGGCCAAGTTGAGAGAGCAAACAGAACTGTGGTGAGTATTTTGAAGAAATACGTGGCTGCAAACCACAAGGACTGGGATGTGAAACTCCCTCTGGTCCTCATGGCCATAAGAGCCACTCCACACACATCAACTGGCATCTCTCCCTTCGAGATGATGACCGGTCGACAGATGACTCTCCCTCTACACCTGTTGTACCAACCAGGCGACGCCGTCATGGCGACAGCCTACACTACACAACAATACATGAAAGATTTGAATGTACACCTCAGAAACACTTTTGCTTTCGCCCAGAAAAACCTGGAAAGGTCCGCTGAAGGACGCAAGGCGTACTATGACCAGAAGGCCTCTCACAATGAACTCCAAGTGGGAGACAGAGTCTGGTACTATACGTTCGCCCCAGCAACCGGGAAAGGAGAGTCCGGGACCGGAACTCTCGCCCGCAAACTAATGCCCAGGTGGACTGGACCTCATCTGATAACAGACAAAGTGTCCTCAGTCGTCTACGAGATCAAAATCAGCAAAGGCCGCAAAGAGCCAATTGCTAAATGGGTACATCGAAATCAGATCAAACCTTACAAGGCGTTCAATGACTCCACAAAAGACAAAGATCTCACAAACTCACCGACTTCATGGGATAATAAGGTCGTCCAAACACAAGTTAGTAAATAAACTAATCAGGTTTAAACTACCATATTTCCCACCCTATAAGTCGCATTGTCCAACTTGAACTTAGAAACGCTAAGTCCAACACCCACAACAAAAACTAATCTTAACAACCATTTAAATCCACAAGATTTAAGTTGACCTCGGTCATAAAGTTGAGACCTGTTTTCTTGTGTGTTGCACTTTGGAATCTGACGACAAGAGTGTGTCGAAGCAGTGAAACGTTGTTTCCTTGTTGTTTAGTCATTACTGTTGTCATTATTTGAGATATTGTTGTGGTTCTGGACACTCCCAGCCAAAAAAGGTTTTGTATTAACATTGATTAATGCATAAGATGGATCTAACTATGCCAACATGCAGTTCGTTTTGTTAAATCTCAACCGTTGAAGAGTCAATGTAGTTTAAAGCTACTCAAGGTACCATAAACTACACTGGCCTCACGATTTCTAAATTGAACCGATTCGATCGTTTCTATTCTAGATTATCTATTCATTTTGATGAGTCTCGCCATAGACTTCAAAATTTATTAGGTACACCAAATCCTACGTCGTTCGTCTAAAAGACAACAGACATTTAGATCAAACTATATTTCATTTTTCTACTTTAGTTTAACCTAAACTAAGTAATGAATGGAGGAATAGTTTGGAATTAGAGGCCTTCGTTACAGAAGCCCTCCAAAATTCTATAGGTATAGATCCCTATATCTAATTTACAGAATTGATCCACCCCTTAATTGGTAATTATAGCTGATCTAAACCATGATAGCTTACATACCAGGTGCATATAGGTAGGGCCTAATGTAAAATCCCAATCATAAGCCCACCTAAAACCACATAATTGCATGACACATAGAACCAGAGTGGCACTGACTGGAGACCAACCAGCCAACAACCTTCGATGTGGGGACCTGCAGCTCCAACGCTTGGTCTTCAACCTTCATCCAAGGATCGCCTCCTCTGCGTCAATCGAGGGATCCCCTCTACATGCTGATTATGAAAACAATTGTTGCTGATCAATCAACAAAACTAATCGTTGTGGATTTACTGCTGTGGGATTACCGCTGTGGATTATAAGACTTTGTTTTCCAAAGGATCACAGACTTTGTTTTCCAAGAGTTAACAGACTCAGTTTTCCGAGGGATTAAAAGCTTACCGCAATGGGATTACCTACGAACAGTATGGAAGTTCCAAAAACTTTATGGGATTATAATTTTTGATTTTTTCTTTTCCACTCGCCGGATTACTTCAAGATCAGAGACAGTTCAAGGTTTCCTTTCGTGTTGGACCCCATCCCCAACGACTGGCGATGGCTTCCAAAAGGGGGGAGATGTAGTGGACATGACCTTGTCCACTTTTAAGACACCTGTGTACTTTTGAACTGTCCAGTGATGACCTTTACTGACCTCTCAGTAAAGCAGGACATTTAACACAATTATTCCATTAGTTATAATCTGAGGACATATAGTCACTAAAAGAGACTATTTCTATATCTTGATTTTATTCTAATGTAATCAAGAATAACTTTTCTCATTTTCATGATATGTGCTTTTATGCTGTGTTATTCTGAAATGTGTTAATTACTGTCTTCACTGCTGTGTTTAAAGGTGAAGCCTTCGGGTCACAGAGACCGGACGGTTTTGTTTAGAAACTCAGAGACAGTCTGATGAGCAGGGCTCCAGCGTTATCTGTCTTTTTTCCTAAACATTTCTCTCTGCTGCTGGCTTGTAACCTTGGGTTTGATAAAGCAAGTGAACTCCTCTCTGTGTTCCTGCTTTTAAGTTCTAACTGTGCGGAAACGCTTCAGTCTTTGAATGGACAAAGAGTTTGAATGGACGGAGACCTGAAAGCTCTCTGCCTTGCAGCTGGTCAAGCTTGGTCAAGAGCCAAAGACTAACTTGTCAGCTAGAACTGATGGACGTCTCCATCCAGTTCCCCGAGCAAAAGCTCCAAAGTTCTTAATGAACTTCCTTTGAGAAACATCTCGTCTTGAAGTCAGCCAGAAGCTGCCACATGTTTCTGACGGCTGACGCGGATCCGAGGAGACGTTGGAAGTAAACGACCAGTTCAGACGTACGAGGGCCGGAAGGACTCCGTGCACCTGGGAGGCTGGCAATATCTTTATCAGACGCATCGTCAAAAGGTAAAGAGCGGTTTACAAACGTACCTGGGATTTAGCCGAAGTCGGATGGAATGTGTCATCTCTGGTTACACTCGAGATAAATAACTTAATCTCTCCAACCTCTTATTCCTCCTACTCTTTCCCCTCTCTATCTAAGCTGGAAACTATATTTTTAAGCTAAAAGAGCCCACAGACTAAATATGTTAACATCCAATATTTATGTCTGTTGTGTTGAATTTAAGTGTGCTGACGTTTTAAATTGAAAGAAAGTGAAATCATGTCAATCAAGTGTAATGGTGTTAATTTAGTTGATTTATTTTAAATAAATGATAGTGTCTCTTTGACATATCAAACTAAGTTAACGTGTCCATTGTCACTTAATGGCTCTGTTTATTTATCCATCATAAAGATCACAGAAATATTGAATAAACTGAAAAAGAAGAGAATCCGTGAATTTACTATTCAATCTGAATAAGTAGATTAATTAAGGATAAAGAGGTCAGTATTAATATTGACCTCCACTTTAATTCTTACAATGTTACGTCTATTGGAGCATCCATAGGCTGCACAAAAGTCAGGCATCTTGTCAAAGAGTATTTCTGTAAAACACAAAGCAGTAATTAGTTTTGAACATACCAAACCGCTTGGAAATCATGTGCAGCTTTAGTTCAGTTAAAAACAAAGAGCTCCTAGTGATCTAAGAATGCTGGGGAAATATTTGGAATACTAGCTAGCCCTTAATCAAAGGCTCTTGTTAATAGTCTGCTAATAAATACAGTCATGATCAAGACAGTCATTTAGACAAAAGATTAGTTTGTTTTAAAATAGTTATTGGTGTAATAAAAACAGAATTTAAATTCTAGATTCTCGATGAGTGTGACACCCAAAACACGAATAAAACCTTTTAAAAAAGACGAAACTGCTGTCTGATTACCAAAGAAATCATAGCCACGTTAATAACGTTTTTAAAAACATAAACCGTTTGTAAATCCGTCAAGATTACAGCGAGTTAAGTGTATTTTTGTTTGTATAAATCCCTCACCTCCATACGGTTTCCACAGCTGCAGCTAATGTTGCTGTCTGTGGCAAGATGGCTGCCGCTTGACGACGCCGCTGACTCCTCCTCAGCTTATCTAGTGTATATATCTATGGCCTCGATCAGCAACTCACAAACGTTTATGATCACTCAGCAAAAAAAAAAAAAAAACACGTTACAGTATTTAAAGAAAAATAAGAAAAAATTGGTGATTTTGATTAAAAAATAACTTAAAACTGGTTTAGTGTTAAGTAAAATAAGTTTATAATACAAATCAAAGGATAAATACAATAATTACATTTTTTTTTCTTTTTTTTTCTCCATGATGACAGGGGAGGCACGGCCTCACTTGCAGCCCCTGACCGCACGTCACTGGGTTTAGCACAACTAAACTTGACATCAACATTCAGTATTCTTCGGTTTGATTGTGTAACTGTTGTTGATAATCTTTTATTGGTTTTGTAACGTTCACCCCACTTTTCTCAGCTTTCCATTTCTTGCCTCTTGGTCCCCCCCATGCCCATTCACCACCATCCCTACCAAACATCAGGTGGCACATCACTGGTCCATTCTGCAGCACAGATCCCACGGTCAGCTAAGAGGGTGTGGCGCAGAATGTGAAGTAAATCTCACTCACTTGATTTCATCAATCCTCTTTTTCACCCCAGGGTTTTTGAACACCTCAATCAAACCTACCCTCAAGGTCGCCTTTGTGGCATGATCGGCAGAATGAGTCCACTGCCTCCCCCACCCATGCAGAGGGTGCTTTGAACTGGAGAGACAGATGAAGAAGTGAGGAAAAGGACAGAAAGGGATGAGATGTATCCTTTGTGTTGGATATTGAAGTTTTAGTTTCGATGGGCACTTTAGCAAGGTCAGTCATATTTTAAATTAAACAGATTTATTCAAATGCTTAAGGCTCCGAAGCTAGTTTTCAATCCATGAACCAACTGCAAATGTGAAATTTACAGTTTTATTTGGCTGTACGTTCATGTAGACTGCCCATTCAAGCTTGTCAGTTTTCCCAGTGCTGTAAACTCAACATTCTGAGCACTATTGTCAACATTTTGAACCACTCAAAGTCAAGGTTGTTGGCAAAGGACGGTGCTGTATGATGTTGGTGATAGAGACAGGAAATAGGACAGTGGTATGAATGGTTAGCCAAACGCTGTGTTCAATTTACAGCAGTCCAAGATTTGCATCTATCATCGGCTCCATGGAAGAAAGAGACAGCAGGAGCAGGGGAGTTATTCTTTTTCTCCCATGGTACCTCATAAATTAATACGCTACAACATGTGGGGATTAAAACACTGCTCGTCTCAGGGTTTTTGTGATTTGTGGTTTTTATTTTATTGTATTATTTCTGTTATCGCAGAGTGCAACATACATGGTGCATCATAGTTTGGCAGCACAATGGCTTAGTGGTTTTGTGTTATGTTACAGCAAGAAGGTCTTGGGTTCAATCTCTGGTTAGGACCTGGGGTCTTTCTGTATGGAGTTGGCATGTTCTCCTTATGTTTACGTGTTTGTTTGTTTTGTTTTTATTTACTCCGTTTTCCTCCCGCAGTCTGAAAACATGCATGTTAAATTGCCTTCAGGCCCAGGCCTCCCTTGCAAGAGATCTGTACTCTCAATGGGATTTTTCTGTTACCGGTAAATAAAAGTTAATAAAAATACAATAATTATGCTTAAGGTTCAATGGCATTCAATCGAATATGTACATACTTCAAGAAGACTGGACTGATCTCACCAAGACAAAAATAGTCATCCATCATACAGTAGTCCCTCACTACTTTGCTGTTTGTTTTTTGTGAACTTGTTCTATTGTGGATTTTCAAAATAAGATTGGATACGACACACAATTGGCTGATTGGTGGATCAGCATGACATTTTTATTTCAAATTAAATATTTTATATTAGTTAGCACCTGTTGCACCTGTGTGCAGCCCACACTGCAGGAGAAACGTCCTCCTGCAGCTCATCCTCCCTCTTCCTTCCTCTGTTGATCTCCGCTCTGCAGTGGAGAAGTGGGCGTGACCGAGAGTGCAGAGTGCAGCCATGGCAGAGAGCTGTGATCATGACATGCTGTGCTATTATAGGAGGTTTAGAGTTTAGAAACATAACACAACTACAACTTGCTCTTGTAGAGTTTTTTTTTTTTTTTTTTTTACATTTTATTTATCGTGGGGCTTCAGGGTACGGATCCCCTTCAATAAACGAGGAACTTCTCTATTGCTCCATGACAGCAGGATCATTGTATGCCTTACCACTTTTTTCTAGGTCTTCTGCAGAAAAAAAAATGCTTATAAAGCACAAACACAATTTTTTTTAAACTAGCTCACAGCTAGGGTATATCATGAAACAAAAGTTTTACTTGCATGAAACTAAATTATTGTATTCTACAAATTTTATTACTGCAACTTCAGTTTTTTTTTATTTATTTTTTTTTAGCTAATTTCAGCATTTTTTTTGCTTATTTTTAATTTTTGTTTATTTTGGCTTGTTGTGCTTCTTTCTAAAAATAAATTGTTTATGCTTATTTTAGCTTCTTTCTGCTTCTTTCAGTTTTTAAAAGCCTTTTTAGCTACTTTTCTAAATTAAGATAACAAAAAATAATAATAATTTTGAACCTCTCTGCCCATTTTAGCTTATTCTACTATATTTCTGCTCTATTAAGATTTTGCTCTATTAAGATTTTGCTATACATTTGGGCTGTTTTCTACTGTTTTCCTCTTTGAATATCCTGCTTTCAGAATGTCAGCTGTTCAAATTCAGCTCACATTAACAGATTAGCTATGAAATCTTTTTAGCCTGGTTTCAATTTCAGCATTCAAATTGCATAAAAAAATAAAACAAAAAACAAAACAAAAAAAGCTATTTCTCTAGTGTATAAGGCAAATTTCAATCATTACATAATGCCAATCTTCTGATATTTTAATGGATTTAGTCACTTGTAAGAACTGCCGGTAAATATACTAGATTAAAAAAACTCATTAATACAAAAAAGTTAAGGGAATTCAACCAAATATGGCACTAATGAAACGTGTTTTTATTATCTATTTCAACAATTCATTGACTATTTATTTGGAAATGCATGACCTCCTGCCTCCATCAGGGGATGCTGCAAACTTTCTGCACCCCTATTTCCTTCAGCCTTAACTCCTGCCCTAATTTTAAAACTGATAATGTTCACACTTCTGTTTGAAGTAAGTGAAATATTGATGTTTGAGAAGTTCAAAAAATCCATAGTTTCTTTCTTTAAGGTTCAACAGGATTTGCCCACAATGTACATGCTCTGAGAAAAACAGAATAATCTCAGAAAAGGCAACAGAGTCATTCGTCATATTGTTGAACACCAGAATCAAGGCATGCCTTTACTGCATTTCTGTGGTTTTTGTGGGAAAAACCACCAATGTGTTACAAAAGTACAAACAATAATTGATTTTCAGCTTGCTCACAGCCAGTGTCTATCACCATAACAGATGTTGTTTTGATCATAAAGAGATGAATTATTTTATTCCACAGTTTGGAGATTCAAGGTCCATTTAGTCCACTTAGTCTATCTTTTAAGATTTAATATTCTGCTGTACAAAATGAATCAAATCTTGTGAGCCTAGGTTTTGGTGGTTTTGTCAACCTTCCACTCCCCTTTCACGTACATCGACAGAAGGATTTATCAGCAGTCCATTACATGATAATTCCTGCCAAGACCCCCACCCCGCCCTGTCTAATTACATGCACTGAAGATCTGTTGCCAGGAAAAAAGAAGGTTGCCTTAAACCACGATCCCCATGTGGTTGTTGTCCACTTCATCTCCTGCAGAGCGCCATTTTCTGTCTCTCATTTACGAGGCCTACTTGCCTCTGAATGTAGCCGCTGGCTCTCCCCATCTAAAGCTATGATTTAATTAATTAGCATGCTGCTTGTCCAGAGGTTTAACGCATAATGATATGTTAGCCCCGTCGCTGCGAATGTCTTAAATTGGTCTATTCCCAATGGGCCATGAGGGTAACTTTGCAAAACAAGCGGGAGATAGGGGTGGAGAGAGGTCACATTATTAGAGAGCAGTGAGCTGTGTGAAGGGGAAAAAGGTGATACACGCTGGACTTGTGGATACAAGAGGAAGGTAAGAATCAATGAAAGCAATCATCTACAATTCATTTTGTTATAAACTGCACAAAGGAGAAAATAAATGGGTTATACAGACATTCCGTAATTGTCATGTCTTTCTGAACAATAAAAAGGATGATGTTTCACTTAAAACTGCATTAAAAACTGGACATGGAGTTTGTTACTATAGATTTTCAGAAAAAAACACTAAAGGCTTTTTTTCCTAACAAAAATTTAAAGTCTAGTTAAAGTGGACCTAAACCGAAATATAACTTTTTTTAGCTGATAAACTCCCTTGAATGTGTTTAAAAGGTTTTATAGCCAGTGTTGGGAACATTACTTAAAAAACCCTGATGCATGCTCAATAATCCAGGTAGAAAAATCCAAAAAAGCTAAGTCTGGTCCTCTGGACATTCAAAAATCAAAACAAAACAAAGCAAAAAAAAAAAAACTGTAGAAACTGTTCTACAGTTTTTTTTTTGTTTTTTGTTTTTTTTTTTTGCTTTGTTTTGTTTTGATTTTTGAATGTCCAGAGGACCAGACTTAGCTTTTTTGGATTACTTAAAAAGTAATTAATTATAGTTACTAGTTACTTCTTCCAAATAGTAACTGAGTTAGTAACTGAATTACTCCCCTATTAAAGTAATTAGTTACCAGGGAAAGTAACTATTGTTTGTTCGGTTGGTTTAAGTTTAGATATAACTACAAATTTAAAGTAGAATTGCAAAGACCGGTACTTAACACCAAACTTTTAATACTTACTGCACCTCAACAGAACATGACTGGTTGACATACTATACTTCAAGTGTTTTCTTCATTACAAAATACAGTTTAACAAAATAATATAACAATTGTGTTTTAAGCTCTATGTACACACTGTACTGTTCAAGTGTTTTCTTATAAATAAAAGTAAACAGTTAAAACAAGTGCTTTAACTCTGTAGTGTAAAATAAAATCAAACCCTCACACAACTGGTTCTTCAAGTATTTTCTTAAAAACAAAAGAACCGTTTTAACAATATGAAGTACTTTTAAAACAGTACTGAAAATCTGAATTACCTGCAGTTGTGAGAGATGCTTCATCAGATCAGATTACGACGGACGTACACTTCGCTCCGGGGCATAATGTACACTTCACATGCACGTTCTTGCCTTTTACCTCAAGGAGAGTAAAGTAGTTTCTGTATTTCCAATTTGAAAACGCCAACTTTCCCTCCAGACTCGCCATTGCTGCCGGACTCTGCAGATTTGAAGCTGCAGCAGCGTGTGTGAGCTGACCTCACCCTCTGATTGGCTGACCTCTAACTGACACTCTAACTTAGCCAATCAGCATCATCCTTATTGTTTCGCCCCTCCCTCCCCTCTGCTCTGCTACCTCCTACCCTCCCTCCCCTCCTCCCCTCTGCTCCCTCCTCTGCCTCACCAAGGAAAAAAGTAAACAAACAGCCAGCGCGCGGAAGAGAAAGTACCGCACCCCCATTTAGTGGAAGTAACGGTAACAGCGTTGTAACGATAGACTTAGTAACTACTTAGATTACCCGTTAATGAAAAAAATAACTCTGTTTGTAACGCCGTTTATTTGTAACTCCGTTATTCCCATCACTGTTTATAGCACTATTTCTGTGTTAATTTTCAAGTATTTGTGCGTATTTGTTAAAATCAGCAATATTTGGTCCAAAAACGTGTTTCCAGTAACCCTATGGGTTCAACAGAGGAATTGCACCTTAATTTTCGTATTACTGTAGTTCAAATGCTCATGTGTGACGTATCTGCTCATGTGTGACGTCACATCGTCTCAGCCCGAGTATAAAACTTTAGCCACGCCCCCGAGAAGGACACTCCCCCTGCAGAGCTCAGGGGGTTGGATCGGCAACATAGCATTAGCATTAGCATAGAAGAGCGACGATGTTCCAAGAACAGCTCTTCCAACTGATGTTCACCCACCCTTACACCATCAGGGTACAATCCGTTTGGAGGTGAGTCCCATTTTACACCATAATTTATCTTTTGAGTATACTGTATTTATTGGACGCATTTGTTCCTGTGGTGTGCGGGGGCTGCAGCGTTGCTTGTTGTGTCTGTCCCTTCAAATGGTTGTGGCATTTTTATCTGTTGCTAATCAATGCTAGTTTGTGTTGTAATTGCGTGTAAATGCTAAAAATCTAGTGTTTCTTATGAACACAGATCAACAAGGTGATAAAACCATATATTTTTCACGTAAACAATAAATCAAATGATGAAAAAATGACAGAGAATTGCAGCTCATTATTAATTTTATGTCTGTCTGGAATAAACGACATTTTTCCATTGCAGAGTTGTCTTGGACCCTACCATGCTGCCAGGAAACCCATCCATCCTGAAGACAGGAACTCAGTGGGAGGTGATGCTCAAAATGGACAAGATGGCTGTACTATAGGAGCTTAATAAACATTTTTCTTTAAATTCAGCATTTTGTCTTTGAGTCATGTGACAATTTCTAAACCAATCGGTTGCAAAAATCAAATAAGGGGTTTACAAAGTGTCCAGATATTATTACAGAAGTTAGTCAAGGCTCATAGTGCTGTCAGAACATAAAAATATGTGAACATAGCAAAATATTAGGGAAAATAATAATGTCATAATACAGGTAGTCCCCGATTTACGAGCGCTCTGATCTACGAGGTTCCAGACTTACGAGCTGGCGAATTATTGGAAAAAACGCAAAAAATACTGAGTTTTCCTGTGTTTTTTCACCACAGTTCGTTAGCTAAACATGTGGACACACGTTTCCGATCATTTTTATGCACTCATAAGCAGTTTTTCGATGAAAAACGAGTGTTTGTAGTCGCGCTAGCAAAACCGTTCCAATTTACGAGCGAATTTCCGGACTTACGAGAAGCGTGGCGGCCGTTCCAAATTACGAGATTTCCGGTTTACGAGCGCCTCGTTGTAATGGATCTCGCTCGTAAATCGGGGACTACCTGTATGTCACATTTTGGGCCCCATCTTGGCCCCAAAGTTGTACCTTTTATGTGTTGTAGGGTAAAAAATATTTAATACAAGATTTTCTCTACAGCTAGTATTGCAAAAAGGTGTTATTACTATAAAAATCGTTCATACAAAATACTTTCTATTTTAACCTTTGCAAGTAAATAGTTCAATAGTAACAACTGAAAACCCACAGTTTTTACTGTGCAAAATAAACTATAAACTCCTAATAAACCAAGGGGAGCAGGAGGCCCAGAGTCCATCCTGTCGGGGAGCAGGAGGCCCAGAGTCCATCCTGTCGGGGAGCAGGAGGCCCAGAGTCCATCCTGTCGGGGAGCAGGAGGCCCAGAGTCCATCCTGTCGGGGAGCAGGAGGCCCAGAGTCCATCCTGGCTGACTTCAATTACTCTTTGTGTGGCTGCTGGGTGCTTGAGAGTCATCACAGTTCTCTGAAAAAAAAAAAAACATTTTAAAGCACACACAGTATTGTTAAATTCATTACAATTGGTTTGGTTTGCATTAACAAATATTATTTCTCATAAATCTTACCAGCTGTGCTGTACCCAGTTTTGATTAGCTGACACATAGCTTAAACAAATACTGTAAACACGTACTAACAAATATATATCATACAGGGTTATAGAATGTTTCTAAACACAGATCTTTGGAAACCAAATAAAAGATTTTACCACTGTTTAGTGATAATTTATAGTCAATTCAACAACGTGTTTAGTTCTGGGTTGCATAACAAAAATAAGCTAAAGCGTCAAACAAAACGAGGGTAGAAGAAGTCAATATTTTAAAATAAAATTTATTATGAAACGTTACTTTTGTAATGTGCTAAGTAATAAGATGTGGTGAATTAAAGTAACTGCAGCTGGACTACAACACTGTTGTGATCCAAACAAAGACAAAAACACAGCCGTACAACGCATGCCATGCAGCTAAACACAGGTTTTTAATGTGTTCTGTGTTCAGAAGCACACTTAAGCTGTGTGTGTGTGATTAGATACAACAACATTTTAGAACTGTTATTTTAGTAAAAGTTTAGGTATTTACTTACTGAAGACGCGAGTATCCGCCATTTTGAAATCCAACCTTGGGGCGGGTGGGAGTTTACCACTAGAGGGGGCGTGAACGCAGCACAACCCCCAAACTCCTCCCCTCCTTGACTCTCAACACGCCCATTTTGATGGAGATTTTGAATCGGCTTCGGGGGAGGAGTTACCGTCTCAACCTGTGTTGTGTGCCACTTTAAGTATTTGCAATGGAAATGTGCCAGGTATATCTGCAAGCACTTACCGTTTTTAAAAACATTGGAGGGACGATGGTGGTTTAACATTCATGTAAACTGTGAATACTCACCGGGGAGGTTCTGGGAGAAAAGGTAAGGACATTGATATTGGTATCACAACTCACCTCAGGAGACTCACTGACTTTAAACACTCACTCTTGCGAGCTTGGATGTCAGCATGTGTGTCTTCAACATGGCACACTGAGCTAGCACATGACATTTACTCAAAGCTACTGCTGACAGTGTTTGGCCTATAGAGGATTTGGTCAGCAATGCTCATATGTCTATTGGAAGGGGTGTTTATTGTGAAAATATTGATTCATAATCATATAAATGTGGTTTAATTGTTTTAATGGGTTGCAGCCATAATTGAGATTTTTTAAGTGGGGTTCTATAGGTCATGAACCATTACAATTTGTTGGAGATAGCTCTTTGAATGGCCTCAGTTTAAGGACATTATTTATTATTGTTGACTGGATTGATGTGTCAACAGCTACTTTGAGCGAGGCCATGAACCAAGTCAATTGCTACCATAATAAAACAATTCTAATAAAAAAATTATCTTAGTAATTGATACAAACATGTTCATAAACCATTACATTCTCAAAAATCCTCTCATCACAATTACTTCCTTATGGGTAACATCCTTTGTTCGTCTGTTTGTACATGCTATGAGCATAATAACTTGAAATGTATGTGAGGTGATGACTTCCATTTTGGTGTGTGGCTGCATCTAGTCGTAAAAAAGTTTATTTTCGAAAAATGGGTTGCCAGGTCAAAATCCAAGATGGCGGATGCCATATACAGGTTGTCTTCGACTAACGAACAAGTTCCGTTCCTACGGCCGTTCGCATGTAGAAAATCGCCGTAAGTCGGAAAACACACGAGCTGCCACTTATACACGTACATGTACGGTACTGTACAGTTACCAAGCACTTTGCCTATCCTAACACAATACCCTACATAATTATCAAAAAACACATACAGTACTGTAGGCTACATTTGGAGGCATAATGAAGGAAAAAAATAGTTTATTTCTTACAGTGAGCTGGTGAAGCCTGTTAGCATGTTAGCTCATTGCACGTCCGACCTCCGCAGCTTCCAGCTGCTTCACGCGGTCCAAACTGTTTACAGGAAGGCCTGTTAGAATGTTAGCTCCATACATTTGGAGCCATAATGAAGGGAAAAAGAGGAAGCCGTTTCTCTGCGGTGTCCCTCCAACAGGCTGCGCCACGTTAGCATGTTAGCCCCTCCAACAGGCTGCGCCGTGTTAGCATGTTAGCCCCTCCAACAGGCTGCGCCATGTTAGCATGTTAGCTCGGTGTTCCTCCAACATCTGAGACTGCCAGGCGGACATCGAGGCGAGCTCCTGGCCGCAGAGGCCTCTCCGCCGCCTGCACAGAACACCGGCTGATGGCAAGGACAGTAGCGGCAGGATGGTCACCGGATCCCGCGGTGAGCTGGTGGTGTCGACTGGCGTGGTAGGATACGGCGGAGCGATCGGCGGCTGCTGCTCCGGGCCTGAGACGTCCACAGAGTTCACCGACCGTTTCCATCTCATTTATCCGAGCGAAGCAATCTCTGATCGGACAGACGGTCTGTCCAAAGCCGGCTGTCGAAGCCGAGGTTACCGAAGCTAAACAACAACTGCCGAACACTGTCGAAAACTGCCGAACACTGCGTAATCGGCTTCAAAATAATAATACAGTAATAATAATAATAATAATAATTTATTTGTAAAGCCATTTAAAACCACCACAGCTGCAACAAAGTGATGTACACATGAAATCAAGAACATGTAAACACATAAAATAAGA
>JBBPBX010085056.1:0-10028 GCA_038048925.1 Garcialebias charrua
AGTAACAAAAATGATCCTAAAAGGATGAAATTACAAAAATCAAAGGATTTATTTAATACTTTACGTACTTTAATACATACGTACATAAGACACAGACTGCAGCGCATTGTGCGCTCTGCTGAGAAGGTAATCGGCTGTAGTCTCCCATCTCTCCATGACCTGTACGTCTCCAGGACTGTGAGGCGAGCAGGTCGGATCACAGCTGACCCTTCTCACCCTGCATACGGTCTGTTCGAACCACTCCCCTCAGGCAGGAGGCTTCGGTCAATTGGGACCAGAACCTCCCGCCATAAAAACAGTTTCTTCCCCTCTGCTGTCAGACTCTTGAACACTCATAACCATGCTACCTCATAACTTGCCTTGGTCGCTGTATTTTGTATTTGTTCTTTGTATTTTGATTGGGAATCACTGTATCACTGTATTTTGATTGCACCACTCTAATTGCGCTGTTTCTTAGTAGTTTTTGTTCACTGAATATTGTATTGATTGTATTGATGTTTTATGGTTTATGTTTTTTGTGTCTTATGTTTTTATATTTTATGCACCGTTATGCCGAAGCAAATTCCTAGTCTGTGAATCCTGTTCATTGACAATGGCGATAATAAACTGAATCTGAATCTGAATATATTCTATTCGGCCACGAAATTAACAAAAAATAGAATGATCTTTTAATCCCTAAAACCACGTTTAAATCTCAAATACACGGGTGTGTCGCCACCGCATTTATACATAAAGTAACCCAAATACATTAAACTAACGACTCGCCGTCGAATGGTCGACACAAAAGACACAATAAAATCATCCGGCCACGTTAATTTGGCTTGAAACAGCGGGGTTGTCTGCGGATTTATCCATTAGTAACCCAGCACAACCAGCCGGCAGACACAGAGTTAGCGTCTATAGGTAGTCAACAGATTTAATGAAAAGTAACTAAAATACATGAAAATAACGACTCACCGTCGAATGGTCATCACAAAACACACAATAAAATCATCCGGCCACGTTTATTTGGCTTGAAACAGCGGGGTTGTCTGCGGATTTATCCAAGTACCCAGCACAAACAGCTAGCCACAGAACTAGCCCTCGAGTTCACGACTGACCCGGAAGTTGTCATCAACATGGAATAGTCCATTTTTAGTAGGGGGATAAAGAAATCGACCGTTTTTTTATTGCGTATTTAATGATCGTTTTCATCGTAACTATAATTATTTTTATGTTAGATGTACATTAACAAGCAGGATCAATGTTAGTGATGTAGGTGACTGCACGGGGCGAGGCGGGGCTGGAAATGGGACCCCCAGGCATTTACCTACATGGTAGAGCCGAGTCTGTTCTCAGCTCTGCCCCCCTCACCCCTTTCCTCCTCTCTGCTGTTTACGGTGGGGAAAAAGGTAAAACAAGCAGCATAAGAGCTTGTAAATAAGTTTATTGGTTTTTACTGATAGATAATTAGTTATTAGCGGTACTGCATTTTAAATAAAAATAGCACAAATCCGCTTATGAATTATAAAAGTTAGTCAATTCACAAAAACGCTGACAAAAAGTTTAGGTCCACTGTAAGCGGAATAGCGCTTTAGCGCTCCCTAGCGTTCATCCGCCCACCTTTGCCTGCCAGTTTCTTTACACAAAGTATTTTCACACTGGTTTATTTTTAGTACTTCTGTTTTAAACGTTTTGTCAGTTTTTTTAAACAGCTCGAGCTGTTTTTTTATATTGTTGTGTATATATATATATATATATATATATATATATATATATATATATATATACATATATATATATATTATATATATATATATATATATATAGTATATTGTTATTATTATTGAGCATGCATCAGGGTATTATTATTATCATCATTATTATTATCATTATTCAATTTTATTCTGCGTTACTCCAGGCGTGAAACGTGAAGTTGTTTGCTTTCTGCCATTTTTCTATTTGTGGTCTTCATGCGTTATGATTGGATTGGGGGTAGAACGTGATCATGTACGTCCCAACCAATCAACGCCACTCTTGCTTGTCAGGTTGCATGTGAACTTTGTCCTAACCAATCAACGCCACTCTTGTTTATCGGGGGAAGTAGCATGTGATCATATCCAACCAATCAACGCCTCTTGCTTCGCGCGCTTCGTTCAAATGTAGCTATTTCCTTTTCATCTGTTGGACAAGAAGCTGTTGTTGTCTCGGACTCAGCGCTCGTAAAACTTGCTTTTTATTAGACGTCGACTGGTCTGACTCTGGACGACGACTGGACATTCAGTTGGAAGTTGAAGGTAATCGGTTCTGTTTTCTTTATTTGCTAGCTGTTTTAGCTCTGTTCACATGAATGAACAAAACCTGCTGTTGCTAAAAGCTAAGCTAACAACGAGCTAAAACGGGTGTGTGTGCTGCTGAGGCAGATAATTTGAGGCAAGTAAAACACTGCAGGTTAGGTTATTCTAGCGTTTAAATAAGCCATATCCACCTTATTCCTAGCCCCCATGATGCCTTGCGCGAATTATGTGTACGACTTCCGCCGAAAGTCAGAACCGGCACTTTTTTTACATGCTAGCAACGCGCTAACCGGTTTTCGTCAGAGGTTTTAGGTCATAAAATATGTGGGAACACAAACGATCACAACTCAAATGTGGAGAAATAGTTTTACCGCTACCTACAGCTATTGAGGGGTGGGTGGACGACTTGAAGAAGTGTCCGAAAATAACGTACACTAGCATGTTTAGCTACTAGCATACTTAGCTACTTTGTTGACAGTTGCTTCAGATGGTGAAGCGATGAGCAATCTGAAAAGCTCTGAAGCTTATCAGTATCTTCACATTAAAAAGGTTGGTCCTGTTATGTTAAGAGAGGTGGGACACAATCTTATTTACCTTAAGGCAAACACAGAGTCCAGTCTAAGCATTAAAAATCCACATCTCCAGGTCCAGCTAACAATGATGTTGTCTTGGACTTTTGAGCTGCAAGATGTTTATCTGGACACCAACTGAGCACCTGGAGCTTGACATTTCTTTTGACAAAGACTTCACTGATTCACAAATGAAGCACCTTGAGAACTTTTAATAAAATACAGTAAACAAAAACAAATAATGAAATAGACAGGTCTTTAAAAACCTGATAATGAAAAAAGTGACATTTAGATAGAAACAGTAGTTTAATCCAAAATTAACTGATATAGTGCACACAAAAAACTAACCTTGCAACTATTGTACATAATAAATGAATCATTTTAGCAAATACTTTTCTAATGTAATATACAGCAAGCCCTTGAGTTACGTCAGGGATTGGGACCTACGTGTGTGACTTAGGTCGATTTTGTCGTACCTCGCGGACCAAAAACACCTGCCTGTCGTAGGTCCGCGTTTCTGACATAGGTCGCGGCTATACCGCTAACGGAGCGCCGCACACATATTTAATGGCATGAGACTGAACAAGCAGACATACTAGGCCATGAACATGCACAGAACTGTACAGTAAATGAATACAGTACTGTACAATAAATAAAAAATATAATGTCTTACTTTGAGCTGGTCAAAGCCTGCCTTCGTCTTTTAGCATCAGCTCGGGTGCGAGCTCCCCCAGCTTCCTTACGCTCCACACGCACACACGTGGTCAAAACTGTTTAAAAGAATGACTGTTAGCTTCTTAACTTCATATATTTGGAGCCAGAAAAAAAAAAAACTTACTGAAAGCCGTTTCTCCGCGATAATCCTCCATCCAAAACAACTGCTCGGCGTTAGCTACGGTTAGGCCCCGCCATTAGCAGCACTGGTTAGCATGTCAGTTCATTCAAAAAGGCTGTCGGCTTTGTATCTCCGCGTTAGCTCGGTGTCCCCCGACTGCCAGGCGGACATTTGCGGCGAGCTCCCGGCCGCAGATGGCCCCTCCGCGGCATGTCGGCTCGGTGTCTTCGCCTGTGTTAGCTGCTCTGTTAGCTGCTGTCGTTAGCATGTCGGGCGGTGTTGTTGGAGCGATCGGCGGCTGCTCCTCCGGACCTGAGACGTCCACAGAGTTGACCGAGTGTTTCCAGCAAATTTATCCGTATGAGGCAACCCTGAACGGACACACGGTCCTCTAAAGCCAGCTGACAGGAGCGTCTAGAGCTCCATTGACCGCAGTACTGTAGTAAAATGGCGACCGGAAACGACCGGAAGTTGCGTAAATACGATCAAATTGTAATTAAAAACGAAATATTAATAATTATACTTTATTTATAAAGCCATTTAAAACAACCACAGCTGCAACAAAGTGCTATACACATGAAATTAATAACATAAAAAATAAATAAAAATAATAATAATATATATATATATATTTTTTATCATATTTTTATTAAATATGATAAAATCGTAAGTCTGAGTTGCCGTAGGTCGCGGGTGACGTAGGTCGAGGGTTTGCTGTAGTTAACATTGCATCCTTTAAAAAAACATGTTAAGAGTTGTGTTACGTTTACAGCAAGTACACCAGTACTGTACATGTTTGAGAAAAATGTTTACATTTAATGTCTTCTCACTTCTCACTTGAAATAAGCTGGCATCCTTTGCGTGTGAATGCTGGAATGATTAAATTGACACCATAGCTCTTGCAGCAGGTCCCTCACTGTGAAACCACGATCACCCATCACCTGATCTCCAGCACGCAGATAGTCCAGAAACCCAGAGTTCTGTGTTATAAACCTGTCACTGCATTTACCACCATAAGCATCTGAAATAAACATGATTATTCCAGAGGGAGAAACAGCCAATAAATATTTCACAGTGTTATTTGCATGTATGATTCACTTCTGGAGTCCCAAGTTTTTAGCTTTCTGCAAAACATGTTGCTTTAATTGTTTCACGGGGCAACCATAGAATAAGGTTGTTGGTTTGTTCTGACATTATGTCAATCCACATTCCAACAGTCATGCTGCATGTGACTGTGGTGGTGTTTACAGCTCCACACTCTCGTCAAGCCCATCTGAAAGTAAGAGTACAGTATACAGGTAGTCCCCGACTTACGAGCGCTCTTACATACGAGGTCCCGGACTTACGAGCTGGCGAACGAGCAGTAAATTTGTAAAAAATACAGCACTTTTTTGTGTTTTTAGATGAAAGTGTGTTAGCTAACCGTTTGGAAACACGTTTCTGAGCATGTTTATGAAGTAGTATGAATGTTTTTGATGAAAAACGAGTGTTCGTAGTAGCGCTAGCATAAATGTTCCAACTTACGAGCGAAAATCCGGACTTACGAGAACACGTGTTTCTTGTTCCGACGTACGAATTTCCGGTTTACGAGCAACTCATAAGTACGGAACTCGCTCGTATTTGGGGAAACATTACAATACAATTTATTTCTACATCTTTTGATTGCACACATAAATGATAGATGAGAAGTGATATGATACCCCTTGATGGTATGCAATAAAGCTATAGAAAATAGGCTTAGGCATATTCATTGCAAAGATGAATATATACTATAGATTTCCAAATACTGTACTGTAAATAAATGTTTAATCATTATTTGGTTAACAAGATCCATGTGTTTTGCAGGTGCCTGTTGTGCCGGATGTAGAAGTCCCAAGGCGAAAGGTGAAGTCTCTACGGACTACCAGCTCAGCCTTGCTGGTTGGAGATCTTGCCGTGCTCGTCTACGGGAGAGAGTTATTGGCCAATTGAAGTTTGACTGGGAGGCAATCGGGGGCTCATAAAGATGTGGAGTCAAAGCCTTTGGCCAACACAAAGCTTGATACTTGGTGAGTGTATATAATGTAGGACAAAACTCTGCTCTCTCCTCACCATCCTACTACCTCCTGCAGCTCCTCTCCATCATCACCTGTGCGTCAACACCTTGTGCCTAACAGTGAGTTGAACTTGTTTTCTGTCTGTGTTTTCTGTTTTTATTGCAGGTCATGACCCTGCTTTAACTTCACATGTTCATGTTTGTGTCTCTTTCAACAGACAAAACCTGTTGCACCTGACGTCATGGGCAGACCTGTGTCCTCTGCTCTCTCCTCACCATCCTCCTGCAGCTCCTCTCCATCATCACCTGTGCGTCAACACCTTGTGCCTAACAGTGAGTTGAACTTGTTTTCTGTCTGTGTTTTCTGTTTTTATTGCAGGTCATGACCCTGCTTTAACTTCACATGTTCATGTTTGTGTCTCTTTCAACAGACAAAACCTGTTGGCACCTGATGTCATGGGCAGACCTGTGTCCTCTGCTCTCTCCTCACCATCCTCCTGCAGCTCCTCTCCATCATCACCTGTGCGTCAACACCTTGTGCCTAACAGTGAGTTGAACTTGTTTTCTGTCAGTGTTTTCTGTTTTTATTGCAGGTCATGACCCTGCTTTAACTTCACATGTTCATGTTTGTGTCTCTTTCAACAGACAAAACCTGTTGCACCTGACCTCATGGGCAGACCTGTGTCCTCTGCTCTCTCCTCACCATCCTCCTGCAGCTCCTCTCCATCATCACCTGTGCGTCAACACCTTGTGCCTAACAGTGAGTTGAACTTGTTTTCTGTCTGTGTTTTCTGTTTTTATTGCAGGTCATGACCCTGCTTTAACTTCACATGTTCATGTTTGTGTCTCTTTCAACAGACAAAACCTGTTGCACCTGACCTCATGGGCAGACCTGTGTCCTCTGCTCTCTGCTCACCATCCTACTACCTCCTGCAGCTCCTCTCCATCCATCACCTGTACATCAACACCTTGTGCCTAACCCTGTCATGTATCCACATCAATGACTGCTGCCAAAACAGGAAAACACACCTGACCTGATGGACAGACCTGCTCTCATCAAGACCACACACCTGACCTGAACTCACATCTGGACTCCCATGTACCCATCATTCAGTGTTTCCCCTACCATTATACAAGCGGGGTGCGCCACCCCGTCAACAGAACTGAGCACCCCGCCTACCAGACCAAACTTGACCCCCCCACCCACCCACCCAGCACTGGCATAGCACTAAGCTAGCAGCACAAAATACAGGCTCTCTAGCTAAAAAGCTAAAGGGAGCGCTCACGTTGCCTCTCCCCTCGTGCTGAATGCCCCCTGCCCCTACAAGCTGCACTCAGACGTGTCCGTCCCCCGTCAACAAAAATCATGGATGAGATGAGCACTCCGCCATGGCAAGTTAACTAGGGGAAACACTGCATCATTCATGGTTGAATCATTGCTCAATGGCTAAGCAGTTCCATCTGATCCATGAGAACCACCTAATAAGCCTGTCTACCTCAACTTCAATCAAAGTAAGGGAATTTTCTATGCTTTTTTTGTGCTGCTTCTAGCTTTTTAAAGTTCCTGGACTGTACACTAAGGCACTGGTTTTTCATACATGATGGTTGCAACATGTTTCTGATGGATGTCAATTGCTCCTGATGATGTGATTTGATAATGATAGTTGAAAACTGTTTATGATGGATACCAATTGCTCCTGATGGTTGAGAAATGTTTATGATGGATCTGCTTTGCTAATGATGGTTGAGAACTGTTTCTGAAACAACACTGAAGTTGTTTATATGTGAACACATGTTGGATCACCAGATTTCTCGCTCCATGTTTTAAAAGGAGGATTAGCTGAAAGTATTTTGTTAGATCACCAGATTTCACGCTCCATGTTTTAAAAAGGAGGATTATCTGAATGTATTTATGTCGGATCACCAGATTACTCGCCCCTTGTTTTTGAAAGAGGGTTAGTTTTACTAGAACTTCATACTGAATATGTGACCCATCACATCATCAAACAGGGGTTAAAGTCAAATTTGGTCAAAATGACCTACAAGCAAACATATATATTACTGACTTTTAGAAATACATTTTCTTACTTAGATCATCCTGACAAATTCATCGTATTGTCTTAATAATCAGGAAAATGGTTTGATATTTGGTGTGAAGATTTTATTTCAGATATTTAATTTAAACCATTTGATAAGTTATTCATTCATCTTATTTACTATCTAAATTTACGCAAACCACTTTGAAAAATAAACCCATTTGATGTGATGGGTCACAAATTTATTATTCAGCTTCTTTTGTTGGATTTGATTTAAGAATTGTGGACATTTTTAATAAAACTTGAAAGATTTCATTTGTGCAATGGAGATTTATTTAGCCAACTTAAATTTCTCATTACAATGAGAGTATTGTACAGGTACTTGTATTTGAAAGCTAGAAATCATGGCAAAACACATATTTAATTTGATTTATGTTCAAGCTGGACTTTTAAGTTTAAAGAAAGGGACAATGTAGTTTGGAATAGTTCACATTTTTGGTTTGGAAAAAATAAACATTTGAGTTTTCTTTCTTATAACACAAGTGTACTTTTGTTTGTTTGCAATTGTTCTCTCTGGGAGGTTAAAAACATTGTTCAGTAGATGAATAAATAACTTTGAATCTATTTTGATTGTTCATAATTTGCACTAAAATGTATGAATCCATATAATAATAATAATAATAATAAAATTTATGGAATGTTCTAAGAAAGTTCTAGCATAACGTTCTCACCTAACGTTCTGAGAACCACGAGAAAACTCCACACCCTAACGTTCATGGAACCTTAGGAGGGAACGTTCCCGTAACCTAAAAATAACGTTCTTCTGTTACTTGGGAACAAAATTTTTTTTTGAAACATTTTATTTAGAAAGCCGAGTTCCGAGTTCCTTCCGGTTTTGACAGCAGTAGCTTGACGGCAGAGGGCCGGACCTGCAGACCTTGGACCGGCAGGCCGACGAGGAGGGACGAGCTAACATGCTAATGTAAAGGCCTGGACTGCGCGAAGCAATGGAAAACTTCAGGCAGCTGCAGAGCTTGAAGGAACAACGAGCTAACATGCTAACTGGCCTTACTGCAAAGCTGTGGACCGTGTAAAGCAATGGAAAACTACAGGCAGCTGCAGAGCTTGGAGGAACAACAAGCTAATGTGCTAACTGGCCTTACTGTAAAGCTGTGGACCGCGCGAAACAATGGAAAACTACAGGCTGCAGAGCTTGGTGGAACAACGAGCTAACATGCTAACAGGCCTTACTGTAAACAGTCTGGACTGCGCAAACTACAGGCAGCCTCAGATGTTGGAGGAACACCGAGCTAACATGCTAACAGGCGGAGGAAGGCTTCACTAGCTCCCAGTAGGTTATTAACTCTTTTTTTCCCTTCATTATGGCTCCAAATGTACATGTTTTTTGATAATTATGTAGGGTACTGTGTTAGGATAGGCTAAGTGCTTGGTAAAAATACAGAATTGTACGTGTATAAGGTGCAGTTTGGACGTATTTTCCGACTTACGACGTCACGTATAACGGAACTCCATCATAAGTTGGGGTCTACATGTACTCCAGATTTTTTAATCAACCCTCAAAGGAGCTACTTGAAAAGAGCTTGTGAGCTACCCGTAGCTCACGAGCAATGCGCTGGCAACCCCTGGGTTACATTTCAATGAGTTCTGGTCTAGAGGCCTGTGAGACATGATGGAAGAACAGCTGCAGTGTAACAAGACAGACCCTATTCACACTGAGCTGTGTCATTTTAGCTGTGTGGTTTTAATAGACACTGAAAAACAGTAAAAAAAAGGCCCCAAACATAAACATGTACTTAAACAGGCAGTTCACTTACACATGTACAATGAAAGTATACCGTACACTCACTTTTTGAATTTTAGCATACAGATAATAATTGCTTGGGTTTTAAATTGTATTTTTATTACTTTCTCCTAAATGCAGCCACACTAACTTATTTTTCTTCTTCACATTAACTGATCTTAACATAAAAAAGAGTATTTGTTTTTTGCCAGAAGGGCATCGCTTGTACTGCTTCTACGGCACCCTCGCTGTGCAACTTTAAAAAATTTACTCAGTCGTATTTGATGTCAGATTGCACTAAGGATTTAGCTGTGGCTCTGATCTTCTTGTAGCTGTTTGTAATTTGGACAACAGGAGGCAGAAATAATAATAAACCCCCCTTCCTTTCAGTTTTCATGTGAAGTGCCATCAAAGCACAGAGTGTCATCGGAAGAAAGAACATGTGGCCGATATTAAGATGCTACCAAAGCCAGTGG
>JBBPBX010085058.1:0-15168 GCA_038048925.1 Garcialebias charrua
ACTGCCACGAATTGCGCCTGCTGTCTCTCAGAAAAGTCTGAGGATTTTGGAAGTAATCGCTGCCTGCTGCTCAGGAACAAACGGAGCAAGACACATGCTAGATGCTGTTTTCAGTCCCAACCATCAACTGCATCTTTTAGGTTTGTGTCTTTATTCTTTTCTCGATCGCGTGACTTTGTTACAAGTTAGTAGCAGTTTTCTGGAAGATAAAGGAGTTACTTCTTACTCTCTGTGCTGATGTTTACAGGTCTCTCTTGTAAATGAGTCCTCGAGGCTCATTGGGATTAACCTGACTAAATAAAGGTTGAATGATCCAAAACAAACAAAGAGTGAACGACTCAAGTGAACCGAGTTACTTTAGTGACTCATTAGACTGACTCAGATCCATAAAGTGAACTGGATTTATCAGCTTTATTGAAATCCTAAATGACCACTCCAATGCAGTGAGCACCAAATGAAGCTGCACGTGGGGCGAAATCAGGCGCGAGGGTATCAAATCCGGGTGACGTCACCAGTTAGCATGTGTAGCTGTTAGCATGTGTAGCTGTTAGCGCCTGTAGCAGTTAGCATGTGTAACTGTTAGCATCTGTATCTGTTAGCATGTGTAGCTGTTAGCGTCTGTAGCTTTTAGCATGTGTAGCTATTAGCGTCTGTAGCTGTTAGCATGTGTAACTGTTAGCATCTGTAGCTGTTAGCATCTGCAGCTGTTAGCATGTGTAGCTGTTATCGTCTGTAGCTGTTAGCATGTGTAGCTGTTAGCATCTGTAGCTGTTAGCATGTGTAGCTGTTAGCATGTGTAGCTGTTAGCATGTGTAGCTGTTAGCATGTGTAGCTATTAGCATGTGTAGCTATTAGCATGTGCAACTGTTAGCATCTGTAGCTGTTAGCATGTGTAACTGTTAGCATCTTTAGCTGTAAGCATGTGTAGCTGTTAGCGTCTGTAGCTGTTAGCATGTGTAACTGTTAGCATCTGTAGCTGTTAGCATCTGTAGCTTTTAGCATGTGTAGCTTTTAGCATGTGTAGCTTTTAGCATGTGTAGCTGTTAGCCTCTGTAGCTGTTAGCATGTGTAGCTGTTAGCATGTGTAGCTGTTAGCATGTGCAGCTGTTAGCATGTGTAGCTGTTAGCATGTGTAGCTGTTAGCATGTGTAGCTGTTAGCATGTAGCTGTTAGCATCTGTAGCTGTTAGCATGTGTAGCTGTTAGCATGTGTAGCTGTTAGCATGTGTAGCTGTTAGCATGTGTAGCTGTTAGCAGCTACGTCTCGTTGTCACGTGCTTGGATAATCTAGTCTCGTGACTGTGTGTGTGTTTTTCTGTGTAGGAGCAGGAGCTTCACGTCAGACCTCCACCAACCACATGTTTGTTCTCTAACAGGTATGGTTGTAATTTCTAGTAAAATTGTTCAATATTATACTTCGGTCCAGCAGCCTCCACTTCTAAAAGTCAGCGCTCACGCAGTTTGGTTGTGCACGCGCTAACACCATGAATAGGCTCTGTGCACATGCGTCGCAAATCACTTCACGCAAATGTGTTTCATACTGTGTGAGCTGACGTAGTGTATATATTTTTACTGTTTTTACTGTTTTCATTTTAATATTGTTCTTATACATTTTTATTATACTTTACTGCTGTTAATATCAGAATTGTTACTATTGATGTGTGATACTGTTCTGTAAATTTTTGAGCCTCTTATGTTGTGTGTGTGTGTGTGTGAAGCACCTTGATAACAGTTTATCTGTTCTAACTGTGCTATATAAATAAATTTGACTTGACTTGACTTGACTTCCGCTTTGACGGGATGTCGGCATTCCAGTTTCCGGTTTAATTCCTGTATCCTGCCATCTCAGATAAACAATGAAAATGAGTGTCGCTGCATCAAAAAAACAAAATATAATGTGCGAGGCAGCTTTAGATTTCAGCCGATGGTGTGTGGGTCTAAGGAGCACTGTTGTGTGCTGTGTTGCTCGTCTTCAGGTCGCTATAAAAGCCGTTTGAGTTTTCACTGTTTCCCTAAGGAGATAAGCCTTCGTTTGTTCTGGTTGCAAAAAATCAGGAGGGATTCACGGTAACACCTCACACCAACGCAACTTGTAAATACTTCACTCTGTCCAATTATTGTCAATAAATTGGAAAAATCCATAAATAACACGCTTCGCCCTATAAGACGCATCTATTATGCGTCACCGCTACGCGACGCATCAGCGCCTCATTTGCCCTGCTGAAAATGGCGGCCACAGAAGCGAGCTAGCACGGAAGGACTTTACAAGATTAACACGGTAAAAACAATTATTTCTTTGCTGAGAAAAAATATATTTCTTCTTCACTGACATTATAGCACAAGGGTTCCTGAGCTTAACCATTCCTTAATCAATTCACGAAATGGTCAAATCTGCTAGATTTAAATTGTTTCGGTTTGACTTCTTCCAAAACAGTCTGGTGCGCTACTAAAATAAATTATAAAAAATAATTTTATCTCAAATGTCTTATACAGGTCAACAGTTTGTAAATGAAAACCTACACTCTGTAAGCAGAAAAAATATCCACCGAGTGGTTTATGATTTATAACAATATAAACGGAAATAAAACCGAAGACGATTCCGTCTCTTAAAAAACTAATAAACAATTGAATTTTATCTCAGATGTCTTATACAGGTCAACAGTTTGTAAATGAAACCCATATAATTACACTCTGAAAGCCTAAAAAATATCTGTCGAGTGGTTTAAGAGCTGTTTATCTAAACAGTAGGTATCTGTTTGCGGTAGCTATACCGCTAACAACAAAGCTACCGTAAAAGAGAAAAAATTTTTAGCTCTAAATATCTTCTGCAGCTAACAGTTTGTAACTGACCACCAAATAATTACGCTCTGTAAGTCTCAAGAAAATCTGCGGTGTGGTTTATGAGTTATCTTGCTAAAAAAAACAGCTAACAATAATAATAATAATAATAATAATAATAATAATAATAATAATAATAATAATAATAATGAATTTAATTTATAACGCACTTTTCATTAACAAAAATCTCAAAGTGCTAACACAGCTAACAGTGGTTAGCTCCAGAGCAGGAGGCCGGGCAGCGACAGAGTCGGTCCAACCAGAGGAGGCTTTTTTCGGACACATGAGCTAGAAACGGTCGGTGTACTCCTCTGGAAGTGGATGTTCATGTTGCTGTGTTCATTTGCGACCATCTGCTCATACAGACTCGTGTTCGTGCTGCTGTTTATAATGATGTTTTTCTATTACATTAGGGTAGTGTATTACTAGTTGATGTTTTTCTTAGTTAATCCTAGATGTTATTACTGTTTTTCTCTTGCATTTGTTGTTGGATGTAACTGGGACCCTGTGTACATAATCTCGTTTTCATCACATGTACCACATGCGGTGCAAATGACAATAAAGACTCTCTGAGTCTCTGACTCGGACTCTCTGAAGTGTCCCCCTAGCGGACAAAAGTGGTACTGCACCATTTTTTTTGCCCAAAATGAAAAACGACGATATTGGAGCCAAAAATGGGTCTAAAAATAGGGGGAAAAATCCATAAATAACACGCTTCTGCGTATAAGCCGAAGGACATTCAAATTAGTAAAAAAAACTGTGTGTTATACGCCGAAAAGTACGGTAGGCATATTTGAACAAAGCTAAAAGAAAAAATGTATGAAGAATGAAGAAGTGTGCTGGTTCCCATTTTTAAGAACAAGGGTGATGTACAGAGTTGTAGCAACTACAGGGGAATTACCATATTTTTCGGTGTATAGGTCGCACCTTTTAAGGGTTTTTTCAAGGCCTGCAACCTATACACCAGTGCGACCTATTTATGGATTTTTTTCCATATTTTTAGACCAATTTTTGGCTGAGTTATGACCCTTTTTCACTTTGGCATAAAATGGTGCAGTACCACTTTCGGCCGTTAGGGGCGCAGTGCAGTACCACTTCCAGAGGAGTACACCGACCCAAGAAGAAGAAGTAGACCGTTTCCAGCTCATGTGCCCGAAAAAAAGCTCCTCTGCTCGGACTGATTCTGTCTGCCTCCTGGGCTGGATGTAGCTTATGTTAGCTCTGTTTGTTTGCTGTTTGTCAGCAAGATAAGTCAAGAACCACTCAGCGGATTTTTCTGAAACTTACAGAATGGAATAACAGTGTGGACGTTTACAAGTGAGTACCTTTATTAGATGTTTGAGATAAAAAAATATAAAAACTATCTTTTTGTAGCATTTAGCTTCTAGTGTTAGCTTCTGTATTTGTTATAAATAGCTTCAAAACCACTCGATGTATATTTTTTCTGCTTACAGAGTGTAATTATGCTTATGTTCATTGGGTGTTTGGTGTTTTAGGGGTGTTTGGTGTTTCAGTGTTGGTGTAAATTTTCATACTTTTATACTATTATGAAAAAACTCAGGACAGTGTTACACTTTTACTATTTTATGCTTATGTTTATTAAATGTTTTAGTGTTTAGTGTTTAGATGGTTACTGTTGCACCGAGGGACTGAGAGAAACGCAATTTCGGTCCTGTGTATGTCCTGTACAAATTGCAGTTCTGACAATAAAGTTGACTTTGACTTTGATTATAGGAGCTTTAAAGCTCCGCTGACATCATCTTTTAACTTTCCATAAAATGGCACAACATATATATATATTAAGATTGACCTCTGATCGGTTTTGCTAAAACAATGTTAAATTAATTAAAATTCCTCTCAAAAAGTTTAAAATTAGCACCGTTTTTTTTTACATGATAAATACGGATTTTCCCGTCGCGCGATTATGACGTCAGACACAGAGTCGCCTCAACTGCGCACATTGAATACAATGGACGAAGATGCAAACGCATCCGTCCAATTTAGCCATTTAAAACTTTATATTTTAGCGGTTTGTCTTCAGAGAAGCCAAAGTTATTTCGAGTAAACAGCAGGTTATAATTTTTTTTCAGCTCCTGCTGGTTTTTGGAGACTTTTCACTTCAGGAAGTGAGCAGGTGTGTGATGACTTACACCAGCTGCAAGTTGAGAGGCAGAAGGAATTCTACAACATGTAAATCGTTTCCACAGCACTGAAATGGTAATATATACAGGTAGTCCCCGACTTACGAGCGCTCTGACCTACGAGGTCCCGGACTTACGAGCATGCATCTCATTAAAAAAAAAAAAAAAAAAAATTTTTTTTTTACTTTTTTTTTTTTTTTTTTTTTATAAATGAATACATGTACAGTACTGGACAGTCACCAAGCACTTAGTCTATCCTAACACAGTTTTTAAAGATGAAGGAATAAGTTGAATTGTCTCCCTTTCACATAAAGGGAGCAAGCTCCCTATGGAGCCTGCAGGGAGGAGGGAGACAATTCAACTGACTCCTTCATCTTTAAAAACTGTGTTAGGATAGGCTAAGTGCTTGGTGACTGTACAGTACTGTACATTTATCTATTTATAAATAAAAAACAATAAAAAAATACTGTATATACTGTATATTTTTAATAAATAGATAAATGTACAGTACTGTACAGTCACCAAGCACTTAGCCTATCCTAACACAGTTTTTAAAGATGAAGTTGAATTGTCTCCCTCCTCCCTGCAGGCTCCATAGGGAGCTTGCTCCCTTTATGTGAAAGGGAGACAATTCAACTTATTCCTTCATATTTAAAAACTGTGTTAGGATAGGCTAAGTACTTGGTGACTGTCCAGTACTGTACATGTATTCATTTATTTAAAAAAAAGTTAAAAAAAAAAATTTTTTTTTTTTACTATGTGATCCCACTTACGAATTTTTGACTTACGAGCTCCCCCTAGGGACGGAACTCGCTCGTAAGTCGGGGACTACCTGTATTAGTTAATGTTTCTAATAATTATTCAACATTATTAGTTATTAGTTTGTGTACAAAACAATTTGCACAGGCTCCTGTTGATCATGTTGCTTCAATTTGTCAACTTTGTTATGTAATCCAGTCAACATGTTGAAAATATTTCATATTTATTTTTCTATTTAATTTGGACATCACTTGGTGTTATAGTGGTGTATCATTAAAATGATGGAAATACATGACATTAGTTTGACCCATTGTCTTAATATACAGTATACTGCATATAATATATACTGTGTGTGTCTGTGTGTTTTATCATCAATTCACAGAAATATCTTCACCTGAAGAGTGGACCCAGGTGGAGGAGAACAAACCTTGATATTGTTAAAGAACAGATGGAGACGTCTTCATGATCTGTAGAACACCAGGACTGATGCTACAGAAAGCTACGTTTGTGCATCAAGACATCAAAATATGCAGAAATACTACAACTGGCCAGAGCATTGAGATGAAAATGAATCAATGAAAATATGAATTTAATATTTTTTCTGACAGTTCAAATGAACATATTGTTTGAAAAAAAAGGATAACAATGAACCAAGTGTTTCTGTAGTTATGTGTAAATAAAGTTACAGTAGTACACTATATTATCTGTTAGTGTTGAGTTATTCTTTGTGAGAATATTTGTGTATCTGTTTTAATTTCATTCGTTCATCTACAACTCACAGCTCGTACTTTAGTAAAAACAAAATTGGTGAATGTTAAAAAAAACATTTTATTAAAATAAAACCATCCCATATTATCAAATATATGAAAACCTCTGGGGAAACATTAATATGAACAGATTATCAAAAAAAATTGAGTTTAAAAAATATCAGCAAGTGGTGTTTGACTTCATCAGCTCTGTAAAAATGACACTTTACAGCTGTAAATCTGCAAAATCAGAATTTTACTAGAAATTCAATTTTACTGAGCAGCTAGCTGTGTCATTAAGAACTAGTTTCTCCTCATCCTGCTGCTTGTACACTTCTTCAGACTCCACCACCTCCTCGTCCACCCTCCTGGATGTCCAGGTGTTGTAGGTCTGGACGCAGAGGACATCATCAGAACCACAGAAAATCAACAGATTTACATCAAAGAATATTGTTACCATTTCAGTGCTGTGGAAACGATTTACATGTTGTAGAATTCCTTCTGCCTCTCAACTTGCAGCTGGTGTAAGTCATCACACACCTGCTCACTTCCTGAAGTGAAAAGTCTCCAAAAACTAGCAGGAGCTGAAAAAAATATATAACCTGCTGTTTACTCAAAATAACCTTGGCTTCTCTGAAGACGAACCGCTAAAATATAAAGTTTTAAATGGCTAAATTGGACGGATGCGTTTGCATCTTCGTCCATTGTATTCAATGTGCGCAGTTGAGGCGACTCTGTGTCTGACGTCATAATCGCGCGACGGGAAAATCCGTATTTATCATGAAAAAAAAACGGCGCTAATTTTAAACTGTTTTTGAGAGGAATTTTAATTAATTTAACATTGTTTTAGCAAAAACGATCAGAGGTCAATCTTAATATATATATATATATATATATATATATATATATATATATATATATGTGTATATATAGTGCCATAAATATCTGTTAATTTGAGTCCTACACTGTATTAAATCATTATTGTGGGAGTGGTTGCTCAGAGGTCAGAGGTGGGCCTGTGATCGGAAGCCCGCCGGTTCAACTTCTGGTACTGATGACATCAAAATGTGGGTGGGTATGGTGAAACACCCACACCTGCTTCAACCCTCATTTGCTCCACTCTGGGCCCTTGAGCAAAGCACTTAACCACCACCATTTGCTCCTCTGGCAGCCGTATATAGCAGCTCTGTGCTCCACACAGAAGTCTGTGGTTGTGTCAGGAAGGGCATCCGGCATAAAAATAATTATGAAATATACAGCAAATGCCTCCTTCTCAATGGTTTGCCTTAGGGCTGGGCCATATCATATCGTTACCGGTAATACCGGTATAAAAAGCTTGCCCGGGCAGAAAACTTATATCATGATATGCTAATTTCATGATGTAATACGTCAGGGCGCCCCGCCCCTTAACACCCGAGCGCTTTAAACAACTGCTCACATCCCCTCCACAGTCTGTACTGGTGTAAAACGCTAATTAGTTACTGCTAAAATGTTAAAAAACAACGCGCGCATCTCAGCTTCTCTCCCCCCTGCTCTGCAGCCGGCACAGACAGCTCAAATGTCCCCTCCTCCCCCGCCCCGCTCCGCTCTCATAGCCGTGGTGCTGCATGTCTTTCGCTGCTTGTCCCCGCTGTAAACTGTGTTACAAACACGCGCGGCTCCACAGTCTCTCCATCAGAGACGGATCAGTTAAAAAAATGAATCAGAGGAATGACACGTTCCTGCATGAACAGATGAAGCTGAAACATGAACAAGTTTCAGGGTCAGGTCAGCTGATCAACTTGTAGAAGTTACAGCTCATTTAAAGCTGCACTATGTAACTTTGTAGTGCAGTCTGTAACTTTTCTAACAATATATTTTTAACATATTTCTTCACTCTGTCACTATCTACTGACAGACTGATGTTAGACAACGTAATCTCTGAAAAAAACTATAGTCCCCTTGCTTCTCTATCAGCATTTATAAAAACACTAAAAACACAGAGTGACCAGTGGCGGTTCTGGACACGGGCCCACACGGGCCGGTGCCCGTGTATCACGGAGCCTGGCCCTCCCTCTGGCCCGCCCTCTGAGCAAGAAGCGGAAACCATCCGATACCAGCATAATTTACGTATCAGATTTTTGATCCAACCTGCCGATATTTTCTGATCCATGATGCACGTTGGCTTCAAACTATGGAATGGATTTCCTGAACGGAGGCGTGTCTCATGATCCCAGAGTAATAAGACCCGCCTCACATTCAGGAAATCCATGTCATAGTTTGCAGCCAGCTGCAGCGTGAGGAGCTGACTGAGTACTCTGTTGGGTTTGTTTTGGCATCGTTTTCAAAAAGCGGGTCGTTTGTTTATGGATTCTTTACATGGAGCTGGTCACAATTGGTTATGGATCACTGTTTACATGGAGCTGCCGAGCTGGACGTTTCTGTCGCAAGATCTGACACTGGTGAGTAACATGTTAGCTAGCCTAGCAGCTAGCCGACTTTTCATCGTAACAAAGTAACATGTGTCCGCTGTGTGGAAGTATTTAAACACCGCAAGACAACAACGTTCAATGTCTGCAGAGCTATATACAGTAAACACATCTGTGTCACATTAAACCGCGGTCAAGTTAGTTTTACGCCGGACATTCGAGCTCCGGGGCTTCAGCGGTGTGTTTTTCTTTTTCAAGCCGGGAATGGCGCTCTGTTTCCGGGCAGCTGCTGTCAGCTTCCCCCTGGAGCTCCGTGGCTGCGCATCATATAACAGCTACAATATAAAGCCATGTAAACACTAAAAACAGGAACATGTCTGTGTTGGTTTATGCCATGAACTTAGCAGATGTAAAGCCATTTAATATTTTATTTAATTTATTTATTCATTCATTTAAAAGAGACAAAATAAAACAAATTAATCAAAAATAAAACATTGAATGAAAAGAGTGCAGAAAGAAGAAAAAAATCTTATATCACCCCATTATTTAAAATAATATATAAAATAACTTTAAACAAACAATCACTTAACTCCATATCTGTAAAATTAACTGAATTATAACCATTTTTGAGTTTGGCTTATTTCAATTGCCTGCTGCAGCCATCTTCAATTCAATTGTACTCAAAAGTTAATCAGCAGTAAAGAAACATCCGTTTATTATTTCTTGAAAGATTTTTCAAAATCTGTCCAGAGGGTCATGAGATATTTTGCTAACAGACCAACATCATTGATTCCAAATAAATAACGCCAGTGGTGGAGAAAGTACTCAAACACTGTACTTAAGTAAAAGTACAAATAAACAGACAAAATGTACTCTAGTAAAAGTAGAAGTACCATATTAATGTTTTTACTTAAGTAAAAGTAAATAAGTACTTGCTTTTAAAAATACTTAAAGTATTAAAGTAAAAGTACTTGCTGAATGTATTACCTAATGCAATGGTTTACAAAATCATCAAGTGTGCGTATATTTTCTGTAACAATACATTAATAGTGTTGAGTCATTTTAATGAACAATGCTGCAGATAATACATGTTTTTATTGTGTTTACTCTGACACAGTTCACACTTGGACTTGTGATTCTGTGCGTCAGTATTTCAGGGATGACATGAAGAGTTAAATGTCATTAAGTAAAATAAGAAAGAGGAATGATTTTACCTTTGAACATTTTTATTTAACACAAACCAATGTGTCATTTTAACTGCAGTAAACACGTTTAAGTAAAAGTTGTCTGTTTGAAAAAAGGAGCATTAGACCTAACAAAGGAACATCTGATCATTTCAACTCCAGTTTGTCTTCAACTCTAGTTAAAATACTGTCTAGTCAACCTTGTAATGGGTCAATAGTGAACAATATTTTAACTTCCTGACACCATTTTCGAAACTTGGACCTGAGTGTCGAGACATTTGGAGACATCTCTTGTCTCCTGTCCTAACATCCCATGAACTGATACATTTTAATATTGCAGCAATAATTTCTTGTCCAAGTTCAGAATAAGTTGTTTTTCAAAGTTTTTTTTTGAGTCCAGTCTGGCTCTTTTGGGAGAGAGGATCTGTCCTGCTGTACTGAACAGTCTTTCAATAATATTTCAATAATCTTTCAATAAGGCCATGGGTGTTGTGTATCTTGCTGACTCTGTGGTGGAATCCATTTTGGGTGTGTTAGTGGTGCTGTGGGTGCTCCCAGCTCAGTGACGTATATACTAGAATATATGTCACTGGTCCAGCTCTTCTTGAAGGCAGGTCTAATGTTACCTGTCCACTTTGCAGTGATTCAATGGACCAACTCCCCTCTCAACATCAGTTACTTTCAAACTACATGTAATGACAAATCAAAAAACTGCAACGTGAATGTAACTTGTAACTCAACACATTATAGAAATGTAGTGTAGTAGAAAGTACAGATACTTCATGTAAAATCTAGTGGAGTAAAAGTAAAAGTACCCACATGTAAAGTACAGATACATGAAAAATGTACTTAAGTACAGTTACAAAGTATTTGTACTTTGTTACATCCCACCACTGAATAACGCTATAATTTTAAAGAAAGATCTTATGCATTCTAAAAGTCCTTTGCTTATGCTTTGGGAATGAGTCTCAGCTACTACCACACCAAATTTTATCTCAATTTTTTGTCAAATTGAATGAGTTGTAGTCAATTTTGTGTTGTTTAAGTTCAGTTAGCTGTGGCAGCCATCTTAAATTGGATGTACTTTAAAAGTCAACCAGTCGTAGAGAGCCATTCAGTGAATATTTCTTGAAAGTTTCATCAAAATCTGTTCAGTTGTTCATAAGATATTTTGCTAACAGACAGATGCAGAATACAAACATAATTTGATGATTTCTGGCAAACCGATCAACAAATGAGTCACTCATTTGTTGATCGGTTTGCCAGAAATCATGATGCCAGAAATCATGAAATTCTGCGATTTTGTATTCATCAAAATCGCAGAATACAGTTGCTGTGATAGTAGGGCAGCCAATGTTGTTATATAATTTTGGACTGAGAAACTGAACCAAGACTTCACCTAACAGTTATTTTCATTATCATTTTATTTGCTTATTAATATATTTTATTCAGTCAATACAAATGCTGTGTAAAATGTTTTATATTTTTCTCATTTGATTTTTTAAACTATTTTCTTTGGTCACAATGGTTAATCACTGCTTTAAAAAAATAAGAGTCAAGTAAGATTTCGAATCTGTCTTTTTCTCCGAGATGAACGTGCCCCTCTGACAAAACCTCTGGCCCCAGCTTGGCCCCACCATTACAACTGGTCTAGAACCGCCACTGTACCCCATACTCCCGGAGTACCTCCCACAGAACCCCCCGAGGGACGCGGTCGAATGCCTTCTCCAAGTCCACAAAGCACATGTAAACTGGTTGGGCAAACTCCCACGCACCCTCCAGGACCCTGTTGAGGGTGTAGAGCTGGTCCAGTGTTCCACGACCAGGACGAAAACCACACTGCTCCTCCTGAATCCGAGGTTCGACTATCCGACGGACCCTCCTCTCCAGAACCCCTGAATAGACCTTACCAGGGAGGCTTAAGAGTGTGATCCCCTATAGTTGGAACACACCCTACGGTCCCCCTTTTTGAATAGGGGAACCACCACCCCAGTCTGCCAATCCAAGGGAACTGCCCCCGATGTCCACGCGATATTGCAGAGTCGCGTAAGCCAACACAACCCTACAACATCCAGAGCCCTAAGGAACTCCGGGCGAATCTCATCCACCCCCGGAGCCTTGCCACCGCGGAGCTTTTTAACCACCTCGGCGACCTCAGCACCAGAGATCGGAGAACCCGACCCAAAGTCCCCAGGCTCCGCTTCCTCAATGGAAGACGTGCCAGTAGGATTGAGGAGGTCTTCGAAGTATTCCGCCCACCGACTCACAACATCCCGAGTTGAGGTCAGCAGCACGCCACCCCCACCATAAATGGTGTTGGTCGCGTACCTCTTTCCCCCCCTGAGACGCCGGATGGTGGACCAGAATCGCCTCGAAGCCGTACGGAAGTCATTCTCCATGGCCTCTCCGAACTCCTCCCACGCCCGAGTTTTTGCCTCAGCAACCACCCGAGCCGCATGCCGCTTGGACTGCCGGTACCTATCAGCTGCTTCCGGGGTCCCACAAGCCAAAAAGGCCCAATAGGACTCCTTCTTCAGCCTGACAGCATCCCTCACTGCCGGTGTCCACCACCGGGTTCGAGGGTTGCCACCACGACAGGCACCAACAACCTTGCGGCCACAGCTCCGATAAGCTGCCTCGACAATAGAGGCGCGGAACACGGCCCACTCGGACTCCATGTCCCCCGCCTCCCTCGGAACGTGTTCAAAGCTCTCCCGGAGGTGGGAGTTAAAGCTCCGTCTTACGGGAGACTCTGCCAGACGTTCCCAGCAGACCCTCACAATACGTTTGGGTCTGCCAGGTCTGACCGGCATCCTCCCCCACCATCGGAGCCAACTCACCACCAGGTAGTGGTCAGTTGACAGCTCCGCCCCTCTCCTCACCCGAGTGTCCAAGACATGCGGCCGCAGATCAGATGAGACGACAACAAAGTCGATCATCGAACTGCGACCTAGGGTGTCCTGGTGCCAAGAGCACATATGGACACCCTTATGCTTAAACATGGTGTTCGTTATGGACAATCCATGACGAGCACAGAAGTCCAATAACAGAACACCACTCTGGTTCAGATCAGGGGGGCCGTTCCTCCCAACCACACCCCTCCAGGTCTCACTGTCATTGCCCACGTGAGCGTTGAAGTCCCCCAGTAGAACAAGGGAGTCCCCAGGAGGCGCACTCTCCAATACCCCCTCCAAGGACTCCAAAAAGGGTGGGTAGTCTGAGCTGCCGTTTGGTGCATAGGCACAAACAACAGTCAGAGCCCGTCCCCCCACACGTAGGCGAAGGGAGGCTACCCTCTCGTTCACCGGGGTGAACCCCAACGTACAGGCACCAAGATGGGGGGCAACCAGTATGCCCACTCCTGCTCGGCGCCTCTCACCAGGGGCAACTCCAGAGTGGAAGAGTGTCCAACCCCTCTCAAGGAAACTGGTTCCAGAGCCAGAGCCATGCGTTGAGGTGAGTCCGACTATTTCTAGTCGGAAACTCTCAACCTCACACACTAGCTCAGGCTCCTTCCCCACCAGAGAGGTGACATTCCATGTCCCAATGGCCAGCTTCTGTAGCCGAGGATCAGACCGCCAGGGTCCCCGCCCTCGGCCACCACCCATCTCACATTGCACCCGACCCCTTTGGCCCCTCCCACAGGTGGTGAGCCCATGGGAAGGGGGACCCACGTCTCCTCTTCGGGCTGTGCCCGGCCGGGCTCCATGGGTAAAAGCCCGGCCACCAGGCGCTCGCCAGCGTGCCCCACCTCCGGGCCTGGCTCCAGAGTGGGGCCCCGGTGACCCGCGTCCGGGCGAGGGAAAACTTAGTCCATTAATTGTACTCATCATAGGGGTTTTTGGGCTGCACTTTGTCTGGTCCCTCACCTAGGACCTGTCTGCCTTGGGTGACCCTTCTAGGGGCATGAAGCCCCTGACAGCATAGCTCCTAGGATCATTGGGACACTCAAACCCCTCCACCACGGTAAGGTGGCAGCCCAGGGAGGGGAATAAAAAGGGTATAATTGGTTATCTAATAATTATTTTGTGCATTAAATTGAAGGAATAGGGTCTGGATATCCCACAGAAATACCATAAAATTTTAAAAAATACATCTGAGGTCCCCTTTAAAAGAAACCACCTTAATTTGAGCCCTCTCCATTTAAATAATTTTCCCCTTCATTTCGACCCTGACACTCAATAGCCCCCCTCCCACTCGCTTGAACCAAAACCTAAGAACAGGTAAAACACAACAGGCATAATTAATCAAAGAAAGTAAAATAAAAATAAAAAGTTCAGCTTCCAAAGCAGGGGTCGTTTGGCACGACCCTGTTGAGCCTCTTGAGGACGGCTCAAAAGAGAACCAATTCCCAACACTGTTGGGAGGGCCCTTCTAGGTGGCAGCAGCCCAGATGAGAATGAATCCCAGTTTAACCTTTTTATAATTTAGCCTTTAATTCAGCCCTCTGTTGACTTATCTCTCAGATGAGTATCCGAAGCAGGGAAGTGACGGATCCTTCAGTTCTCATGATGCCGGAGGTGATCCTCTCCTGAAAGCCCGGAGCTTATCTTTATAATTTTCTCCTCTTTCAGTGCTGGAGGTGTCTTTCTTTTTTCTCCCCTCCTTCCTGCTCTAGGACAGCCGCTCGATCTGTTCCTTCAGGGACGCTGGAGATCTGAAGACTTTGACTTTATAGCCCTTTTTGTCCAGGTCCTCAGTTGCTTCCTCTATGGTATCATAGGTTATGGATCCCTCTTTGTGTTTCACTCGCAACCGTGCAGGGAAGAGTGTCTGAAACGGAACCCCGTTCTCCTTCAGGACCTTCCGAACCTCTGTGTATTCTCTGCGCTTTCTGAGGTTGGCTGGTGGGTAGTCATGATCCATGCCTATTCTCGTTTCACGCCAGACAAAACCCTTCTGTTTCCAAGCTGTGCGAAGCACCGACTCTTTATATGTAAAGCTCACAATGCTCACCACGATGGAACGTGGTGAGGCTCCAACCGGCGGTGGAGGCCCCAGCGCTCGATGTGCTCGCTCAATCTGCGTGTCTGCTCCCCCACCAGCCAGGTCGAGTCCTTCTTTCAATAAAGCCTCCACAAACACAATCATGG
>JBBPBX010085059.1:3609-15168 GCA_038048925.1 Garcialebias charrua
CATTTTGACCAGGAGGAAATACTAAAAAAATAATAATAATTAAAAAAAGGTCGTTTTATTACGGTTAACAACGGCTTGCCATACAGGTCTGTTGCTAACTAACAGAGCTAGCTAACGTACGATTTAAAAATACAAATGATTCTCTCACCGTTTTGAAATTGCAACGCAAGTAATTGCCGCCGTCTCGTACATTATCTATTCTAGTAAATGTCCTGCTTTATCGGTTAAATGGCGTTTCATTTACGTACTGCGCAGCTTCCGACTGTGTTAACGTTTGCCTGATGAACACCCCCCAACAGCAGGGGGCGACATACTCAGAGACGAGCAAAGAAAATCCACCACAGGAAGTGCTTGTTTTAGGAAATGATTCGTTCTCCGTTCGTTTGTTGAAGTGTCGAACTCTCAAAACGGGGTCTGAATGTTGAAGCTGGCGTGAAAAGAACAGTCAGTCAAACTCTGTCCAACTCGGCGTGTTCTTCACGGACACTGGAAGACAAGCTGCAGGTTCGTGTCTCAGCTGAGTGAGTCTCGTGAGCGTTAGCCTTCGAAGCTAACTCGAAGCTAGTTAGAGAAGGCGAGTGTTCGCTGCTTTTCCACGGTAAATAAGCTTAATTTTAGTACTTGTGAGATTAAATGTATAGCCTAAAATATTAATTTGTGTTTCCTACACTAAAGTTAGACCTTTATAGATGAATAATCTGTGAAATGACACACATTTGTATAAAAGCATACTGTGACATTTCAAAAGCTTGTAAAAAAGACTTGTAGACAGATATAAAACGTTATTAAAAGCTATAAAATCCTTCACAACAAAGACTAAAAGACTGTGACTTTATTTCAGTGAGCACAACAAACAATGGGCTCCTCCAAGAAACGCAAGGAGAAGAGTCGCGACAAGGAAGCAGAGGAGCGCCGTCGCGAGCACAAGAAACATCGGCATAAGGAACGCGAGCGGGACAGAGACGCCCCGGAGCGAGATGGAGCTCGAGACAAACGGAAACGCTCCAGGTCCAGGGAAAAAAGCAGACGAGAGACTCGCAGCAAAGGCGAGAGAAGCGGCGGGGAGCCTCGCATCAAGAGGGAGCGAGTTGATCCTGGACGTGAGGACAGCAGCGCCCTGGTGCAGCCCCAGAGTGCCAGCGGAGACGCGTCTCTCAGCATCGAGGAGACGAACAAACTCAGGGCCAAGCTGGGTCTCAAGCCTCTGGACCTGAACGTGGACAAGAAAGAGCTCGGTACCAAAGAGGAGCCGATGGTGGCGGAAACCATCAACCCCGTCATCATCCAGCAGCAGAAGGAGATGAGGGAGAAGCTCGCAGCCATGAAAGAAAAACGCCTTCTCAATAAGAAACTGGGCAAAGTCAAAACGCTCGGCGAGGAGGACTGGTTGGACAGCACGACCGCCTGGATCGAAAGAAGCAGGAAGCTCGAAAAAGAAAGGGAGATGGCAGAGAAACGAGCCAAACTCCTGGAAGAGATGGATGAAGAGTTTGGCGTCAGCAGCCTGGTGGAAGAAGAGTTCACTCAGACTAAACTGGACTCTTATTCTTCTCGAGATCTCAAAGGCCTCAAAGTGCAGCACAAAGTCGAGTCCTTTACGGAGGGCCGCGTCACGATCCTGACCCTGCAAGACAAAGGTGTTCTTGAAGAGGAGGAAGACGTGCTGGTCAACGTGGAAATGATCGACAAGGAAAAAGCCGAGAAGAACGTGGAGTTAAAAAAGAAGAAGCCCGACTACAAGGCCTACGAAGAAGAGGAGAGCGTCGACGACATGGTCACGTTTAAATCCCGCTCTGTGCTGTCCAAGTACGACGAGGAGATCGAAGGTGAGAAGAAGAAGAGCTTCAGGTTGAGCTCGTGGGGCTTTGCTGATGGAGAGCGCGAGCGAGAGCTCCAGGTCATGAAAGAGACGCTCCGAAACCAGGCCCAGTCTCTGGAGATGCCCGCTCTGTCCATCGCTTCAGAGTACTACACCCCGCAGGAAGTGGTTGGCTTTAAAAAGACAAAGCGCCGCGTGAAGAAGATAAGGAAGAAGGGGAAGCAGCCGACAGTTGCGGACGAGCTCCCTGACGACACGCGCAGCTCTGACTTTGGCTCCAGGACGCGTGGTCATGGCCACAGACAGGTGGATGAAGACGACGACGACGACGGAGAAAACCCGTGGGGGGAGACGCGATGGCCTCATGAAATCCCACAAATGTCTGACGACGTAAGGACGGCAGAGATGGACATAAGCGACGAAGATGATGACGACTTTGAACCGCCTGAACCCACTGTGATGGAGGAAGACGAGGCAGAGCTGGAGCTGCAGAAACAGCTGGAGAAGCAGAGGAAGCTCCGACAAAAGCAGCTGCTCAAAGACTCCGGGGAGAAGGTGGCGCAACGGATCAGGGCGTTCGACGAAGGTGACCATGACGACGAGCACGAGAAGAAAAACAACATCGTCTTCAACGCCACCTCAGAGTTCTGCAGAACTCTGGGCGACATTCCAACGTATGGACTGTCGGGCAACAGGGAGGACCAAGAGGAGATTATGGACTTTGAACAGGAAGAAGAGAAGGAGGACGCCGTACATTCAGACTCTGAAACGGACGATAATATTGGCTGGAGCACGGTCAACCTGGACGAGGAGCAGACGCAGGCGGACTTCTCCACGGCCTCTGCCACCATTTTAGACGAAGAGCCCATCGTCAGCTCGGGCCTCGCAGCCGCTTTGCTGCTGTGCAAAAACAAAGGCCTCCTGGACACTCAGATGCAGAAGAGAGCTCGCGTTAAAGCGATAAAGGGCTCTCTGCCAAACGACAACTACTGCATCGAGGACAAGATGGGCTTCGACGACAAGTACAGCCGCCGGGAGGAGTACAGAGGCTTCACGCAGGAGTTCAAGGACAAGGACGGCTACAAGCCCGACGTCAAGATCGAGTACGTGGACGAGTCGGGGCGGAAACTCACCCCGAAAGAGGCTTTCAGACAGCTGTCGCATCGATTCCACGGAAAAGGCTCTGGAAAGATGAAGACTGAGAAGCGGATGAAAAAGCTGGAGGAAGAGGCGTTGCTGAAGAAGATGAGCAGCAGCGACACTCCTCTGGGGACGGTGGCTTTGCTTCAAGAGAAGCAGAAATCTCAGAAAACACCGTACATCGTGCTCAGTGGCAGTGGGAAGAGCATGAATGCAAACACCATCACTAAATAAATGCTGAGGAAAATGTGTTTTCTGTGTAGTATAGAAACAGACGTGCATGTACGTCTATCTTAGGGGAACTGGTAGTTTCTGTGTTGATTTGCTTTGATTTAAGAATTTGTCAATAAAATTTGTGCAGGTGTGAAACCAGTTGTCCTGTGAATTAAAAGTAAACTGATACAAATGAGTTGTTTTTAAGGTGATTTATGAGCTTTACGTGTTGATGTCAGTGTATAAATTTCACTTTGGAAAGAACGCTTTAAATTAGATTAAAAAAAAAATACTTAAGGCTCCTATAATTACATAGTTAGAATTTACCTAAAATTTAGTAAAGTATTAAACATCAATGTTAGAATGTTTTTCAAAATATGTATAAAGATAAAAAAAACTTTAAAGGCTACTGGTGCGTCCGTTTTGTTTTATGAAATGTGTTGCATGTAATTTGGATGGTAATTCTGTACTTTTTGTTTAACTATTAATATCAGTGCGATAAGGTTGTATCTCCTTATTTGGACAGAAAATAGAAAATAAAGTGTTTGAAGTCAACCTTGAGTTTCAAGAGTTTGAAGGCAACAAATATAGTTTAAATCACATCTTTTTTAAGTTTGATTTATTTATCCTTTAGTTCTGAATAAACACATTTCATCTGTGATTTTTTAAATTTTTACTATTTAATGGTTTGTGTGGACTTTAGTCACTTTTAAAATTAAATTACAATTTTGTCTCAGAATAACACGAACTATGGTCTTTACCATCTATATTTGTAAAGGGCTACAAAATGGAGCATGCAGCTCAGCTGATGCAAAAAATATAAATAAAAAAAGGCTAAAAATGAGCTAGTTTATAAACAGTGCAAAGGCTATTTAAAATAAATATACACAACCATAATTATAGTTGCTGACGTGAACAAAAAAGTACACAATATTTGGATAGGAACAGCTTAAATACGTGGATTATGTAATTTTGCATGAATCAAAATAGAAAATTTCCTTTTTCAAGCTGGAATACTTTTCTACAAGGTTGCTTCTTTATTAGGCAGCATTTTATTTTTTTGCCTGGATAAAACAGCTGCAACTCCTGGGAGAAAAAAGCTTTGCTTGAAATGATCATACTTTCAATAACCAACTCTTATTAGCATGTAAAATTCGCTAAATTAATTTAACAACTTCATAATTATTTGTGCATCCGGTCATCTGCGGAACTATGTTTGGACGTTGAGGTGGGTCGGACCCCTATTCTGATGCACAACCTGTAGCATTAGCAGGGCAGCTAGCACTGAAGGTCCACCGTCGCTTGGAGCAGCAGGAAATGTTCGGTGACAGGTAAGTGGAGCTTGTCTAAATTATTATACATGGTCGATGTAACGACAGAAAGCTGTACCGGTGATGACGTCAACACAAGCCGACGTGTTAGCTTGTTTTCCGGCTTCCTGTCATCGTGAAGCTCGCTGCGAGCTTAGTGAACACTAAGTAGCTTTGATGTTTGGAGCTGGCATCTGCAGTACGAGTATCCAGCCGGTACTCGCTTTACACATGTAATAGTAACACCTGGTTTTGTTTACTACCATGTTTTCTCTGTGAAATAGTTTTTTTAAGTGATTCTTGGCTAACGGGAGTTCCTGTCAAAGCTTCTCAGTTCCTTGCTGTATGGTTGTGTTAAACTCAGATAAACTAGTGGCCATAAAATACTTCTTAAACCAGCTCTACATTAGTAATGTTACGTGAAGCACATCTACAGGTCCTTCTAAAAAAATTAGCATATTGTGAAAGGTCAGTATTTTCCATAATGTAATGATAAAAATGAAACGTTCATATAATTCAGGGGTCACCAACCTTTTTGAAACTGAGAGCTACTTCGTGGGTACGGAGTCATACAAAGGGCACCAGTTTGATAAACTCTTCAAAAATAACAAAGCGTAAATTGAAAAAAATGTATAATAAACATATTTTTAAGAACATATTTTTAAGATAGACATTTTAAAATATATATAAATACAAAAAAAGAATAACAACTGAATAAAATGAAATTTTAAATGCAGCTTAGTAGTGAGTTGTGCTATTTTTAGAACAGGTCCGAGGGCACCTCAAATGGTCCTTGGGGGCACCCGGGTGCCCGCGGGCACCACGTTGGTGACCCCTAGATTCATTGCACACCAACTGAAATATTTCAGGTCTTTTATTGTTTTAATACTGATGATTTTGGCATACAGCTCATGAAAACCCAAAATTCCTGTCTCAAAAAATTAGCATATCATGAAAAGGTTCTCTAAACGAGCTATTAACCTAATCACCTTAATCAACAAATTAACTCTAAACACCTACAAAAGATTCCTGAGGTTTTTAAAATCTCCCAGCCTGGTTCATTACTCAAAACCGCAATCATGGGTAAGACTGCCGACCTGACTGCTGTCCAGAAGGCCATCATTGACACCCTCAAGCAAGAGGGTAAACAGACACATCCTGGACCTGGATTGTGGGCGGCCGTGGCGTAGTGGTAATGACAGTCGTCCCCCGATCGGAAGGTTGGAGGTTCGAATCCCGGTTCCCCACACCATGCGTCGTTGTGTCCCTGACATTTAACCCCGAGTTGCTCCCGGTAGGACTGGATGGCGCCTTGCATGGCAGTCTGCCGCTACCTATCTGCGCTATATGAATAAGCTCCATTTACCATTTACAGAAAGAAATTTCTGAACGAATAGGCTGTTCCCAGAGTGCTGTATCAAGGCACCTCAGTGGGAAGTCTGTGGTAAGGGAAAAGTGTGGCAGAAAACTCTGCACAACGAGAAGAGGTGACTGGACCCTGAGGAAGATTGTGGAGAAGGACCGATTCCAGAGCCACCGTGCACAGGCGTGTGCAGGAAATGGGCTACAGGTGCCACATTCCCCAGGTCAAGCCACTTTTGAACCAGAAACAGCGGCAGAAGCACCTGACCTGGGCTACAGAGAAGCAGCACTGGACTGTTGCTCAGTGGTCCAAAGTACTTTTTTCAGATGAAAGCAAAGTTTGCATGTCATTCAGAAATCAAGGTGCCAGAGTCTGGAGGAAGACTGGGGAGAAGGAAATGCCAAAATGCCAGAAGTCCAGTGTCAAGTACCCACAGTCAGTGATGGTCTGGGGTGCCATGTCAGCTGCTGGTGTTGGTCCACTGTGTTTTATCAAGGGCAGGGTCAATGCAGCTAGCTATCAGGAGATTTTGGAGCACTTCATGCTTCCATCTGCTGAAAAGCTTTATGGAGATGAAGATTTCAGCATGACCTGGCACCCACTCACAGTGCCAAAACCACTGGTAAATGGTTTACTGACCATGGTATTACTGTGCTCAATTGGCCTGCCAACTCTCCTGACCTGAACCCCATAGAGAATCTGTGGGATGTTGTGAAGAGAAAGTTGAGAGACAAGACCCAACACTCTGGATGAGCTTAAGGCCGCCATCGAAGCATCCTGGGCCTCCAGAACACCTCAGCAGTGACACAGGCTTATTGCCTCCATGCCACGCCACATTGAAGCAGTTATTTCTGCAAAAAGATTCCCGACCAAGTATTGAGTGCATCACTGAACATAATTATTTGAAGGTTGACTTTTTTTTTGTATTAAAAACACTTTTCTTTTATTGGTCGGTGAAATATGCTAAATTTTTTGAGACAGGAATTTTGGGTTTCCATGAGCTGTATGCCAAAATCACAGCAAAAATCATCAGTATTAAAACAATAAAAGACCTGAAATATTTCAGTTGTGTGCAATGAATCTAAAATATATGAAAGTTTCATTTTTATCATTGCATTATGGAAAATTACGGAGCCCCTAAAGGGTCATGGGGAGAGAAAATAAAAAACAGATTCCTGAGAAACTAAGTCAGGATCCCGACTTAGTTTCTCGGGATCCCGACTTAATTTCTCAGGATCCCGACTTAATTTCTCAGGATCCCGAGAAAGTTTCTTGGGATCCTGAGAAACTAAATGTTAGCTTGCGTGTAGCATCTAACAATTCGGTCAAAATCAACATTTTACAATTAGTTTTTAGTCGGGATGTGATAAACACTTGAATCACGTTCTTTTAAGAGACAAATCGATGTGGTTAGACAGTTTAGATGGCTTTTATTAAGTTTTCTAAACTTTACAAAATTCTCAGTTTTTCTTGTGGGTTTAAATTGTACTTCGACTCTATGCAGCGCCTGGAAATGACGTCAAAAGTGGGCTGGTCGCAACGCATTGCGTCACCACTTTCGGCGAATCAGCGCTCGCCTTACAGACACGACTGTGTAACTGACAAATCACAGCTCTCGTTTCATCCAGCTTCTTGTTTCATCCAATCACAGCTCGTAAACAGACGTGATTGACACGTAGCTTTTATGTTAGCTTAGCACAGCAGAACACAACTTCACGGACTCTTTACAGCTCATAAACGCTCCACAACCATAGCAAAAATTTCTGGAATATGGCGGCACAACACAAGCTAACTGAGCTTCCTCAGTAAGAACAGCAATTTTAAATCGTAGAAACACAACGGACATCGATCAGCTTCAAGCAACTTAGTTTCTCAGGATCCCGATAAACTTTCTCAGGATCCCGATAAACTTTCTCAGGATCCCGATAAACTTTCTCAGGATCCCGAGAAACTTTCTCAGGATCCCGATAAACTTTCTCAGGATCCCAAGAAAGTTTCTCAGGATCCCGAGAAACTTTCTCAGGATCCCGAGAAACTTTCGCAGGATCCCGAGAAAGTTTTTCAGGATCCCGAGAAAGTTTCGCAGGATCCCGAGAAACTTTCTCAGGATCCCGAGAAACTTTCTCAGGATCCCGATAAACTTTCTCAGGATCCCGATAAACTTTCTCAGGATCCCAAGAAAGTTTCGCAGGATCCCGAGAAACTTTCTCAGGATCCCGAGAAACTTTCTCAGGATCCCGAGAAAGTTTCGCAGGATCCCGACTTAGTTTCAAACTTTCTCAGGATCCCGAGAAAGTTTCTCAGGATCCTGAGAAAGTTTCTCAGGATCCCAACTTAGTTTCTCAGGATTATTATTTTTTATTTTCTCCCCATGACCCTTAGGGGCTCCGTACAATGACCTTTATCACAATATGCAATTTTTTTTAGAAAGACATGTATTAGGATGACTCAGTTGGCTTCACAATATGTAGATAAAATAGCAGCAGTTTCAGTGTTTGACACTTTTCTAAACATTTCTTGTTAATAATGGGTTCAATTTTCGTTACGTTTACATGACTGCTCATCTAAAACAGAAAAAAAAAAGTCCTAATGCAGTTTTGTTGAGTCACTAAGTTGTATGGATAAACCGAACTTCTATCTTCCCTTTGAAATGGTGTTGATTTAAAAAGCAGATACTTTATATATTTTATGTGCCAAACCACTAAATAGTTCACTAAACCTTGATGATGTTCTGTCAATCCCCAGGGTTTAACATCAGTTGGTGAAAGCGCAGGCTGTTGAGATGTCGGAGCCCAAGCCTCCTACTCCTCCTTCTCCTCCTAGCCCTGGTGACACATACAAAGGATGGGTCTTTAAATGGACTAATTACATCAAGGGTTACCAGAGGCGATGGTTTGTTCTCAGCAACGGGTTGCTGTCTTACTACAGGTAAATTACTGTACAAGTATCCTACTGAAGTTATGACGTTGTATAGCCATTTTTTTTTATTTATCTTTAGTCTTTTTTTATCTTTATAGTCTTTATTGTATGTGATAAATTGCATTTCAAACAGCCGTGGCTGTAAGACATTCAGTCCAACCAACCAGTAGATAATAACAAATTTGATTATTTGAGATAACTGGTATCAAAAAGGTTAGGTTAAAAATTCAATTCCTGTTTTTTTTCTTTATATTTAAATGTAACTTCTTTTGCTATTTTTTTATAATGACACGTTGCATCTTGTATATTTTGCCACATAAAATGTCAGTTTTTAAAACTTCATATTTTTCCAACTGGCTTTTTTTTTTTTCCCCGTCTACCGTCAGAACTCAGGCAGAGATGGGTCACACGTGCAGAGGCACAATAAACTTGGCCACTGCCAACATTGCTGTGGAAGACTCGTGCAACTTTGTCATTTCCAACGGCGGGGCACAGACCTATCACCTGAAGGCCAGCTCTGAGGTCGAGCGCCAGCGATGGATCACTGCGCTGGAACTCGCCAAAGCAAAGGCGGTCCACATGCAGGCTGAATCTGGTGAGGCGGACGAGTGCGTTTGGAAATTGGAGGGTTTATTATTGGCACTCGCAGACGATACGGTGTTACTAAAACTGTCAGAAACAAAGTTTATAATATTTCAAGTTACTTATTCAGCATGTTATTTTTAACAGATGATTCTGGTGATGACTTCCCTGCAGACCCCCCTGTCTCGGGGCAGGGCGGAAGCTGTCGTAACTCTGAAATCCAATCCACATTGCGTACACTGAGCAACAAGGTGGAGGACCTTTCCACCTGCAACGATCTTATTGTCAAACATGGGTCTGCCCTCCAAAGGTACTGGCTATTCGAGGAATATTATCCAAGAAAGACAAAAATGCTGTTGGGAAGTACCGTATTTTTCGGAGTACTGTATAGGTCGCACCGGAGTATAGGTCACATTGTCCAATTATCACCAATAGATTGGAAAAATCCCTAGACAGGTCGCACCTACATTTAGCTCTGCTGTGAATGTCTGCCACAGGAGCGCACAGCAAGGCTTTTAAGAAGATTAACACTTAAAAACAATTATTTGTTTGATAAAAATTATAGCAAATATGTGTCTGAGCTGAACTTTTCCTTAAAGCTGCAGTCTGCAGTTCTGTAGTGCAGTCTGTAAGTTGTCTAAAAATATATTTTTAACATATTTCTTCACTCTGTCACTATCTCCTGACAGACTGATGTTAGACAAAGTAATCTCTGAAAAAAACTATAGTCCCCTTGCTTCTCCAGGTGGCAAATAAGAATTTCTAAAAAGCCACATTGACCCGCCGTTAACCAGCCAATAAAAACAGAGTTTTTAACCAGCCAATAAAAACAGAGCTTCTCACGCTCCTAACCCACGCCCCCGCCTGTCCCAGCCCCCGCGGCCACGCAGGTTCTCGTTGAAATAATTGCAAAGCGATGCAAAACTGTTTTGTATGTGACACAAATGTATTAAATTCCCCTTCTTCATCCCTGATCTGGACTTTTCTTTTGTTTTTTTGCCAAAAGTCAAGTGATCGCTTCATCCTCCGCAGCTGAGTCCATTAATGAATTGAGGAAATGGATGAATTTGTCACGAGCGAATTAAACTCGGGTTCAACGTGGCTGCGAGGCTCAGCAGATTTCCTGGTGTTCTGGTGTGCTGGACCAGCGCTCCCTGTTTTTATTTTTTAGAACGTTTTATTAACATATAATCACAGAACTTCGCAGCTGCTGAGAGGAAATGTAGTGGAGGCGGAGCATTCGGAAGCAGAGCTGAATTTCACCGACGGCAAGAGCGAGCTGAGCCATATATGGCTCTGAGTGGGGAGGGACCAGAAACGTGTCTCTGTTCAAATTTTTCCTAAGTGCTACGTTCTACCAAAAACTGCAGACTGAACCTTTAATAAATGAACGTAATTGTGAAATGAGCTGGATTTTAAAATTTGTTTCGCCGAAAGTGATAAAAAGCCATATATAGGTCGCAGGCCATGAAAAAATGATTAAAAAAGGTGCGACCTATACTCCGAAAAATACGGTATTTACTTCCTTGTTTTTTATTTGTTTTTTTGAGTTGCTTTGTTTTGTAAACACAGGTCTTTGTCAGAACTGGAAGGTCTGCGCGTTGGCGTCGGGGACATGGGGGATAAGATCAGACAAGTCGCAGAGAGAGCCACGCTTTTTCGAATTACCTCTAACGCCATGATTAATGTACGGTAAATGTTGGTGGAGAGGGAAAAGCACATGATCGTGTCATTTTTTTAAAAGATGTCGCTCTTGTGTTTTTCAAGGCTTGTAGAGACTTCCTCTCCATGGCCCAGAGTCACGGTAAGCGCTGGCAAAAGGCCCTACAGACCGAAAGAGAGCAGAGGGTTCGTCTGGAGGATACCCTGGAACAGCTCGCCAAGCAGCACAACCATTTGGAAAGAGCTTTCAGAGGAGCCACGGTCCTCCCCCCTTCATTCAGTAACCTCACCTTAGTGAACAAAGGTAAGGCTCTTTATCAACCGTTTGTCTGCCATGTGTCCACCAATCAGATGTGAGCATCCAAGTCCTGGAATGTATTTTTCTTCTGTCCGTCATTATTTAAGGTGGTGTTTCAGGAAAAGGGGATGCCAGCGATGAGGATGATGACAATGAGTTCTTCGATGCGATGGAAGACCCAGCAGAATTCATTACTGTTCCCGCTGATCCCAAATTTCATAGGTTGATATAAAACTTTTTCATATCATCTTCT
>JBBPBX010085060.1:0-10803 GCA_038048925.1 Garcialebias charrua
ATATATATTGCACATAATTACTGTCACAAGCTAATATTAGTTTGTGACAGTAATTATGTGATATATATATTGCACATAATTACTGTCACAAGCTAATATTTGTTGTCACAGATGTGGCTTGGTGCAAAGTTATTGCCAGTTGTTTAGTGTTATTTATTGAGAGTCCAGTAATCTGACAGCCTGTGTATAATAGCTGTCCTTTAGTCTTTTTGTGTGTGATGACAGATTCCTGTATTGTCTGCCCGAGGGTAGTAGATGGAAGAGCCCTTGTGCGGAGTGGATGTTTATGTTTATGTTTATTAAATTTGTTCATTTTTTTACAAAAGAAACAATACAAGGCAATCTCATAATGATAGTGTACAAAATGTAAAAAAATGAAAGGTGGCAGAAAGAAGAATAAATCTTATTATATCTGCCCCTTATCTCCAGCAATCAGATTAAACAACAGTAGTCAAACCATGTAAACAATAATAATCTTCAACCAACTTTTTCCAACAATCAGGTTAAACAATAATATTCTTCAACCAACAGTACAAAATGACTAATTCTTTTTAGTTTTCTAACTAATACTAATACAGTACAAAATGACTAACACTTTCTAATTTTCTAACTAATACAATACACATTACGTTATTTCACATATATTTTTTTAACATATTTGTTTTGATCATTTTTTTAAATGTAAACATTGACTTGGCATTTTTAACTACATTCTCCAAGCCATTCCATAATCTAATTCCCTGAATTGAGGTAGAACGTCCCTTCAAACTGGTTCTGAATTGTGGTTTTACAAACAACTCTGTCCCCTTAAGATTATAACAACTTTGTCTTTTAACAAAGTGCATTTGGATATTTAAAGGTAATGCATTATTTTGAGCTCTATACATAACTGATAAAATATTATAGTCTACCAAATCATGGAACTTCAATAACTTTAGTTGATAAAATAATGTACTTGATGGATGACGGTAATGTTTTCTAGTGATAATTCTTACAGCTCTTTTCTGTAATACAAAAATAGGCTTTGTGATTGTTTTACACGCTTTCCCCCAAACATCAATACAATAGATTAAGTGTGGAACAATGATTGTGTTATACAACAAATACAGAGCTTTATCATTCAATAGGTCTCTGACTTTGTACAGTACTGCAATCGATTTAGCTATTTTTATTCTTACAGAATTTATGTGTTGTTTCCATGTCAGTTTGTCATCAATGATAACACCCAAAAACTTCACCTCACTCACTCTACAAATCTCAACATCCTCAATTTTGAGTGGAACATCAACAGTTTTCTTTTTATTACCGAATATCATGTAATTAGTTTTTTCTAGATTTAATGATAATTTATTTATTTTAAACCAAGTTTGTATCTTGACAAATTCTGTCTTTATCAATTTCAACATTTGTTCTATATCTTCACCTAAACAGAAAAAAGTGGTATCATCAGCAAAAAGTACACATTTAAGGAGTCCTGACACATTTACCAAGTCATTCACATATAAAATAAAAAGCTTTGGTCCAAGTACAGAGCCTTGGGGAACTCCACATGTGATATTACAGAGGTCAGATCTTACATCATTTATTTGTACAAATTGTTTCCTATTTTTTAAGTAGCTAGATACCCACTGTAATGCTGGTCCTCTAATACCATATTTGTTCAGTTTTTCAAGGAGAATGGTGTGATCAATAGTATCGAATGCTTTTTTTAAATCAACAAAGATACTGATACAGTGTTGTTTTTGATCGACAGCAGTAGTTATTTGTTCCATTAATTCCATGAGAGCCATTGATGTAGAGTTTTTTGATCTAAACCCATACTGACTGCTGCTTAGAATATTTTGTTTATCTATAAATTGGTCTAGTCTGTTTACAAATAGTTTTTCAAGAATTTTTGAAAACTGTGGTAACAAGGATATAGGTCTATAATTGTTGAATACACATTTATCACCATTTTTAAAAAGAGGAACGACCTTAGCTACTTTCATATTATCTGGAAAAATTCCTGTTGAAAATGATAAGTTACATATGTATGTGAACGGCTCAATAACATGGCTCATTATGTCCTTTACAAACATCATATCCATGTCCACCCAGTCTTTCGATCTCTTGTCTGTAAGATGTTTTACTACATTCATTATTTCCTCTTTGTTAGTTCCATTTAGGAAAATACTATTTGCACAACCTGTAATTGAGTGGATCATATTTTTATCTACTTTTGGTATCTTAGCTGCAAGGCTTGATCCAACATTCACGAAATATTGATTAAATCCATTTACAATTTCATTTTCATCATGAACTTCATCGTTGTCTTTTACAAAATATTTTGAAATACCAGTTTTTGCTTTATGATTCTTCAGTACACCATTTGATCCTTGATGATGCTGTGTGCTTTACACAGATGTCTGTGGTAGATGTTCTTTTTGTGGAGACTGCTACTAGTGATGTTCTCTGCTGTTTGCACCACCCTCTGTAGTGTTTCAGCTCTAAACGCTAAGGTATCACACTGTGTAGTTAAATGAACTATTTCAACAAAAGCAGTGTTCTACGTTTTGTACATAAATTTTGCCCTTCTATCCTTGAGAGAAGCAAATTTCTCAATGACTCTTTGGTTGAAGTCAGGGACGGCTTTGACAAGATTTTTCTCCATGGAGAGCATGGCCAATGCATTGAGTCGATCCTGTGACATCGTGTTCCTGAGGAAGGTCTTTATTCTCTTCAGTGTTGAGAAGCATCTCTCAGACTCAGCTGTGGTCATAGGAGTTGTGATGAGGATTTTCAGCAGAGTCACAGTCTCTGAGAAGGTGTCATGAAGATTGTTCCCCATGAAGAGCTGGTACAGAGCCACAGCACCACTGCATCTCCTGAAATCTTCATCGCTGTAGATGAGAGCCAGTTCAGTTTTCAGCTTGTTCTTGTTCAGCAGTGGGTACGCCTCCATGGTGGAGTTCAGTGCTGCTTCAGGGAAATGACTGTGGTACTGCTGGAATCTGTCTGCCTGCAGCAGCGTAGCACTGATCAGATGATTTGTGAAGGTAAATCTGCATTTTACATGGGCCAAGATGGTGTCACAAACCTAAAAAATGAATGCACCACTTTAATAAAATATCTTCCTGACTAACAGCAGCAGTGATGTCAGTAACGCGTTACAAAGTAACGCGTTACTCTGGTCGGACCACTTTTTTCAGTAACTAGTAATCTAACGCGTTGCTTTTCAAACTGCAGTAATCAGATTAAAGTTACTTTTTCCACATTATTGTGCGTTACTTAGTTATTTGTCATTTTCTGTAGTACTGTAATTTAATTTTATTTCGCCAATGCGTCTCGGGGGGAGCGAGAAAAAAAAAGACAGGAGTGACGTCAGTCTATGCGACCGCCCGGTGTTATTGTCTGTAGCACACGTTAGCATTAAGCTAGGTTTAGCATCTCGCTGCGGTCTCCTGTTTGTTTGGGAACGTTGTGACTTGTTAAAAACACGAGCGCACATCCAAAACGGTGTGTGGACTTTGTTTCACGGAGACTGGATCTGCAGCAGACAACACGTCTAACTTGAACGGACTTAACGACGTGATCCGAACGTGAACGAGGAGCAGCTTGTAAACACTGCTAACAGAGCAGCAGCAGCATTAAAACAGCCTTCAGGTAGGTCAGATCAGTCAATAACACAAACTGTAGGACATTTTAAAGCTCTGGATCTACGTCTGAAATGTTGTTGTTGCTGTGCAGGCTTTAAATTAACTGAGCGTCTCTAAAACGTCTTCCATCACGTCCATCATCATGTCAACACCAGCCAAAAAGTTAATCACTTTATGAAAAAACTGATGTCAACAAGTCCTGGAGCTGAATAAATCCCTGCCCTGATGATGACCGAGAGATCCAACCACAAGAAGAGGTATTGTTCTTTTATTAATAATTAACCTTTTTAATTTAAAATGATAATCTTATTAACTATTTTTATTTTTTTACATGTTTGTGTTATTTCCAGTCTGAGACAGAGGAAGCAGCTGTCTTTTTCCTCTTGAGGGACATCCACCTGCAGCTAAGAAGCGTGTGATGATGACCCTGATGCATGCTCAATAATCCAGGTAGAAAAATCTAAAAATGCTAAGTCTGGTCCTCTGGACATTCAAAAAACAAAACAGAACAAAAAAAATTGTAGAAACGTTTTATCTTTTGTCCATAAGACTTCCTCAGTCTGAGATGCTGTATTCATTTCAATCTTATAAATACTGTAGCACCCTCTCACAGTGGATGAACCAGTTTGCTGCTGACAGCTGAAACCAGCTGCTCACGGACCATCAGCCTAACAATGGATAGTTAGCAGCACCCTGATGGTTGTTTGTTATTCACAGAGGGCTGAGTGATACTAGCAATAACAGCATTGTAAGAGGGGGACAGTTGAACCCAGAGGCCTCCACCTCTGTTTAATGATGGATGGTTTCTTTTCACAAAGATGGCCTCCTTTACTCCTCTCTCAAACCATCGTTCCTCTCTATCAAGGATGTGAACATCTTCATCCCTGAAAGAGTGACCGCTGGCCTGGAGATGAGTGTAGACTGCAGAGCCCTGACCTGATGATGTTGATCTTCTGTGCTGGACCATCCTTTTGGCCAGTGGCTCATGCTTTTATTTATTTTCATACAAACGTATTGTTTACTTGACACATTTTCAAAATAAACATTTTATAAGTCTTTTTTGTAAAAATATTATTTGTTTAGTGAAGTCAAGAAAGACTACTGTATTTTGTTTTTTGAATATTTATTAGTAATTATTTTATTAAAACATTTAAATTTTTTATGTATTGTGACAGAGGGTTCTTGTCAGCGGCTGCTGAAAGTAACTAATAAAGTAACTTAGTAATCTAACTTAGTTACTTTCCAAATCAAGTAATCAGTAACTTAACTAAGTTACTTTTCCCAAGGACTAATCAGTAACTTAACTAAGTTACTTTTTCAATGTAACTATGCCATCACTGAACAGCAGTTTAAATTTGTCCTCCTTGGAGGACATCTGTACACCTAAATATCTCCCACCCACAGCATATTACTGAATTAACTCATTTTGCTCTCTACAGAGACTGAGGAACATCTTCTACCCTGAGGCTGTAAGACTCATGAATCTCTAACCAGAAGAATCACTTTGAAATATCACATGTTGCTGCTGATCTGTTTCATGTTGCTGCTGATCTGTTTCATGTTTCTGTGTTCATTCGTGCCCATCTGCTCATACAGACTCATGTTTGTGCTGCTGTTTGGAGTAATGCTTTCTATGATATTAGTGCTTAGTGTATTGTTAGTAGATGTATTTCTTAGTTCATATCTTAGATGTTATTACTGTTTTTCTCTTACATTTTATTGTTGGATGTAACTGGGACCCTGTGTACATAATCTTGTTTCATCACATGTACCACATGTGGTGCAAATGGCAATAAAGATTCTCTGACTGATTTTGTGCTTTTCAATTATGCTAAATATGAAAGGGTGGGTTTTGGCACCTTTCTCTTCCATATGAATAATGAAATATTGGACATGGACAATATTTATTTTTCCTGGTAGTCAAGAGGATAGGGAAATGGCTATTAGTCAGCTTTCTAATTATTTAACATCTAACAACTATTTATTTTATGAGTATATGTGTACATTTAATAGCAACAATTCAATTTCACATTGCACTTGTAAAGACTAGAGCTCCTCTCTTTTTCACAATACAGAACTACTATGATGAAAAACATTTTAAAAGAAAGACCTACATCATGCATTTAGCTTCTAATCTCTGTAGCTATCCTCTGACGTTCACCCGGGCCCAATGTGCGGCGTTTCTTGACTTCACTGAATTATTTAATTTCTCTTACTCCATTTTGTCTCTCTGTCTGTTACACAGGTGGTCCACAGGGGTTGTGTGGACTTTATTCTGTAAAGAAAGTACAGAAGGCACATTACTGATGCATTTTTTAGCATTTTCCACATTGCTTGAGGTGCTTTGTACACATAAGTATGTACAGTAATCTCATTTTTACTTTCTTAATACAACATAAATAATAATATCCAGGTTATTTCAATTTCATCCCATCCCCGGTGATCTTTATAATATTAAAATTAAATTAAAATAATTATATAATCACTCTTTCACAACATGAAAATTTCACGTTACTGTTTCACAAACTAATTACAGTAATGCTTAAATCTTTCTGCTACTTGGTTTCTTTAAGTTTATAGTGTCTCTGAAACAACAGCACAACGTATAATAACTGAAACTAAAATTTATTTATTCATTCAGATTTATTCATCAGAAAAATTGCAACTGCTTCTTACAAAACGAGACAAAAGTTATCAGACACTCTGAGTAAAAACAGTTCATGAGCTGAAGATGGACCGACAGGAGTCATCTTCAGACATTCGGGTTTATAACTAGCAACTTTTATAATGTTGTACAGTACACCACAACGTTCATGAGCACAGCTAGTAGCTGTAGCATGTGACTGACTGACTGACTGACCGCAACACCCACACACACACGTCACGCACACAGATCAGCTCACTTAGTTTGCTCATGTGCGCTTAGTGATTTATTAAACTCACTAATTACTTGCTTACCTATGTAACAGTACGACAAGTAGGCACCAATAATAATTACTGCTGTTTCAACGTCGCTTTAGTTGCGTGTGATCAGCTCTGGTGAGGTCCTGCTCTCTCCCCAGACCACGAGTGTAAACAGAGAGGGTCCTCCCCACATGCAAGACGGAGGTAGGGTCTCCCAAAAATATGCCTGATCAAAATTATGCTGGCGCTGGCTGGCTAAACCTCTTTTTTTATAATTTTTATTTTTTTAATGAGCTGACAGCTACGTGTAATATTTCAATAAGGCATGCATTAATGACTACCGTTACAATTGTCCACATAGTCTGAGAACGGTTTTGGCTTTTATTTTCACAAAGAAACAAAACAGATACTTCTAATTAAAAGTTGTGATTGTCAGAAATGGCAAATAGGCATTAGATAAAGGGATTTTCAATTGTTTAAACCTTACCTGAGCAGCTCTGTTCCCCGAGGGGAAAAAAAAAAAACGCCACCGGAAACACAGTGTAGCGGCAGCTCGTGGGTACAACCTTACGTTATACGTGTCCAGGGCGGTGAAATAAGCGCCCAGCGACTTTCCATTATTTTGCGATGATGTGCAATGAATGCGCATGCGTGACTGATATTGAGAGTCAACGAATAACAGCCATGCGCCCGGGGACCGGAAGTACATCACAAATCAGAAAACGTTTTTTGAAACAAAGAATATAACTCATCATTACCTATAAAATATTTATCCTGCACAACTAAAAACATATATACATATATTTATAATTATTTTTATTTTATAATTTCTTCTTCTTTTTTTTTTTAAGTCTAGAAGTTCCAGTGGATGGAAGTTCCAGTGGGTGGGCGGCGCCTGGGCGCCCCCTATTGGCGGGCCGTCTTTGGTGCTAATGATCCATCGTTAGGCTGATGGTCCTCCTTGATCATGTGAGCAGCTGGTTTCAGTCTGTCATCAGCCAACTGGTTGATCCACTGTGAGAGGGTGCTATTTATAAGACTGAGCTGAATACAGCAGCTCAAACTGATGAAGTCTTTCGGACGAAAGACGAAACGTTTCTACAATTGTTTTGCTTTGTTTTGTTTTTTGAATGTCCAGAGGACCAGACTTAGCTTTTTTAGGCTTTTAAAAATAGTTTCCACCCTCCGTCCCAGACCCGTCCCAGTCCACCACTGTCTGCCGGGGCTCTGGGTCTATCCAACGGGAACATGGGAGGCTGGGGCTCAGTGTCCGGCCTTGCGTGCTTCTGCGGGTTGGAAACTCGTATGATCCTCTGCAATGACCAGCAGAGCTCAGAGTCCATGAGGCCAGGGCTCGGCATCCTGGCCCCAACCTTGTGGGCTCATGTGGGTCAGCAGCATGGAGGATCTTCTGCGGTGATCAGCAGAGCTTGGAGTCGGGGAGATGACGCCCTGCTTGGCCTGAGGGTACTCTGGTGTAGCGGAGCTCCATCTAGCTTGCTCTGAATTTTGTCGTTGGGCACCAAACACACAAAATGCCTGGACTTCAGCATTAGACCACGGTGCTGTCATTATTGTTATTAAAAACGTAAAAATAGGTCCAGCCGCTGCTCTGAGTTCGAGTAATTGCAAATGGCGGAACGGGTTGTTGTGGAAGTTTGTCAAGCAACCAGTGACTCTGTCTCTGTGACCGACAAAGTTCGGTGACCGATAAAGTTCTGACGCCACATTTTGGTGCCGCTCGGCACGGACGGAACTCCAGAAAAAAGGTACTGAAAAAGGGTCTGGTTCTATGTAAAATTGCTAGTGGAAAAAGCTCTGGAACCGTACTGAGCCGAGTCAAACTGTGCCAAAGAGGGGCTATGGAAAAGGAGTACTAGTTGTTTGCTTTGCCTTCTTGGTCTCCTTTGTAACTCTGATGGCCTGCTCCCTCTGGGCCTAGCAGACTTCAGGTTTCTGATTCCTCTTGGCCAGGATCTCAGCCGGGGGGGGCCCGTGATGGCCCTCTGAAATTTCACTGCGCGACAGGTACCCTTCTTTGTCACCTCTTCAGACTGGCCCTTCTTGTGCTTGCATCTGTACAGCACAATCCAGTTGACTGAACCAGTTGATCCACAGTCTAGAAATATTACTTTAAAATAAGAATGGTACAGCACGTTAGTAAATGCATGTTCCTGTAAACAAAGGTAACCACTCACTTTTGCAATCTTTATTGCACCCTCTTTTAAATGAACATGAGGACCTGGGTGTTGTGCAGGGGCGTAACTTTAGGTCTAACATTGGGGGGGTTGTGATTAACAATAAACACGAAAAAATTGTACACTATACGCTTCGGTGTTTAATACGCGTCATCTCTTCTTCTTCTTCTTCTTCGATGGTGTTTACTGGCAGTTTACAAACTCAGTGTATTACCGCCATCAACCGGACGGAGATGTAATTCAAGAGTCTACTTTCAACAAAAAATAAATAAATTAATTAATTAATAAAAATAAAATTAAATCCTTTCAGCTAATTTTGTAACTTTCAAATATTTAACAAGTGCTTTAGTTATAACCTGTGACTGATTTTTCTTCAATAAAGTAACCATTGTCACCGAACTCCCCATTACCCTTTCCAGTGCCTTCCTCTCTTTATTATATTTCTTACAATAAATCAACACATGTTCCACTCCTTCCAGTACCCCACAATTAGAGCAGTCACCTGATGGATGTTTTCCTATTATCTTTAGACCACTATTTAATGTAGTGTGCCCAATCCTCAACCTGTTAATCCATACTTCCTCTCTCCTAGTCATTAAACTACTATCGTCACTTAGGAGTACCTCCTTCTGTATGTTATGTAAATGTCTTCCTCTTTCCTCTAAATCCCACCTCTCCTGCCACATATCATTTATTTTATCTTTAACAATTATTTTTATTTCTGCTTTACTTAATGGGACATCATATTCAATTTCTCTTGCTGTATACGCGTCATCTCCACGCGACGCGTCAGCTTTGTCCTGATCAAGATGGCGGCGACAGGACCCAGCTAGTACGAAGAACTTCACAAAGAAACACGGTAAAAACAATTATTTCTTTGCGAGAAAAAATATATTACTAAGCTGACTTTATAGAAGACGTGTTCTTGAGTTTAACGAAATGTTCAAATCAGCTGGATTTAAAAAAAAAAAGTTCGCTGATTTTTATGCAGGCGCCAGGCGGGTCAAACCGGATGCTTTCTTTCTTTAAATTTAGCTAAATAAACGCTTAAAAATATACAGTATTTCTTCGCTGACTTATGGGTGATAGTAGACGTACTCCTGAGTTTAAGAAATGTTCAAATCAGCTGGATTAAAAAAAAAAAAGTTCGCTGATTTTTATGCAGGCGCCAGGCGGGTCAAACCGGAGCTTTGTTTCTTTAAATTTAGTTAAATAAACGCTTAAAAAATACATTTCTTACCTCACTACAGCAGACGGGCTCCTGAGCTGAACCAAATGTGAAATCAGCTGGATTTAAAAATCCGCGGTGTGGTTTATGAGTGGTATCTTGCAAACAAAAACAGCTACCTGTTCATCCATAGGGGCAACTTCATGAGCAGCTCCGTGACTCACGTGACTTCCTGTAGCCGGTGAGATGGGTGATACCAAATTATTTGCAGGGGAGGGGGTCAGTCCTCAGGGAGTTTGTTAAAAACATGCAGCAATTTTACTAAAAAATTTGAATGAATAAAGAAAATCAATTATTGATGTAAGATATGTATAATGACGAAATGATGTCATTTTATTGGGGGGGTTGAAATGACCGGATCAAATTATTGGGGGGGTCAAAACCCCCCTAACCCCCGTGTAAATTACGCCTATGGTGTTGTGTTCTTCTCAGTGCCAACTGGAGACACAACCGATAATCATAATGTGGCCACAGCAGTGTCATTAAACATCCAACTGAATGCCTGTTAAATGCTTCCTATTTGTCAGTTCTTTACATGTTATGTTATTAAGGCATTGTCTCATCTTTGTGGCATGTTAAATAAACCACTTGAATCTAGAGAATGATCTGTTAGGCCCTGAAGTGTTTATTGTAGACAGCTCTCAGCTATCACCACACCAAATCTTGACTGAGTGAAAATGATTGAGTCATAGCCATTTTTGTGTTTGCTAGCTCACTCAGCCATCTTCGGTTGTATTGACTACTAAAGTTATTCAGTTGTACATGTACTTCTAGTGATTACTGCCTAAGTTTCATAACATTTTGAAAACCTTGTGAAGATCATGTATTTTGCTGCTAA